>APFE030060927.1:0-11893 GCA_000404065.3 Pinus taeda | reverse complement strand
GGTGGTCGTGTTGGTGGAGTAGGTGGTGATGGAGGAGGAGGTAGAGGATGAGGAGCATAAAATATGCTTAATCTGCAAGTTTGTCCTACGAAAGAATACGTCCAAGTATATTTAATGAACCCTAGGAAGGAGTGGTTTGGCCTCATCATGTTTGACAATTCCATCACTGTTTGATGTTTTAATGATTCCAATGAATGTGTATAAGGAGAGGGGGGCGTGGAGGAGGAGGTTGTGGAGGGGATGGTGGAGGTGGAGGTGGAGGAGTTTGAGGTGGCGGTGGAGGCAGTAATGGAGGGAGAGGAGGAGGGATTGGAGATTGAGATGGTGGAGGTGCATGATGGGGTGGGGGTTGAGGTGGTGGAGGATGAGGTCGAAATGGAGATGGAGGTGGTGGTGGAGGAGGAGGTGGAGATGGAGATGGAGGAGGAGTTGGAGGTGGAGGAAGAGGAGGAGAAGGTTGAGGAGGAGTAGGTGGTGGAGGTGGAGGTGGTTGAGGAGGAGCTGGAAGTGGGGGTGGAGGAGGAGGTGGAGAGGGAGATGGTGATGGAAATGGAGGAGGTGGAGGTGGATGTGGAGGAGTTGGACGAGGAGGAGGAGGAGGAGGTCGAAGAGGAGTAGGTGGTAGAGGAGGAGGATGAGGTGGAGGTTGAGGTGGTGGAGGTGGAAGAGGGGGTGGAGGTTGAGTTGGTGGGGGTGGAGATGTAGGAAGAGGAGGTGGTGGAGGAGGAGGATGCGGACAAGGTGGAGGTTGAGGTGGTGGAGGTGGTGGTGGAGGTGGAGATGGAGATGGAGATGGAGATGGAGGTGGAGATGAGGAGTAGGAGGTGGAGTTTGAAGAGGAGTAGGTGGTGGAGGTGGAGGTAAAGGAAGAGGAGGTGGTGGAGGAGGAGGATGAGGATGAGGTGGAGTTTGAGGTGGTGGAGGTGGCAGAGTGGGTGGAGGTTGAGTTGGTGGAGAAGGAGGTGTAGGAAGAGGAGGTGGTGGAGGAGGTTGCGAAGGAGGAGGGAGAGGAGGGGGTGGTGGTGGACGAGGTGGAGGTGAAGGTGAAGGAGGAGGGCGTAGAGGTGATGGTGGAGGTGTAGATGGAGGTGGAGGAAGTGGGGTAAGGGGTTTGAGGTTGAGTTGGATGAAGTGGTGGGGGGGTTTGGAGGTTGAGGTGGTGGAGGATGTGAAGGTTGAGGTGGCGGTGAGGAGGAGGTGTTGGAGGAGGAGGTGGAGATGGAGATGGAGGAGGAGCTGCAGGAGTAGGACGAGGATGAGCAAGTGGAGAAGGTGGAGAATAATGTCAGCCTAGACATAGTTAATATGTGTAGTATTGCGCAACAACCTTGCTATTAATGTTAACAAGGGTTACATTTAGTTGCAAAATAAAAATGATAGGGGAGTGTGTAGGTGGTGCAAGAGGAAGAGGAGGTGGATGGCAGGGTGGAGGTTGAGGTGGAGGTGGTGGGGGATGGCATGGCAGTTGAGTTTGTGGAGGGATTGGAGAACGTGGAGGTGGTGATGGAGGAGGAAGTGGAGATGTAGGTGGAGGTGGAGAAGTAGGAGTAGGTGTCGGAGGTGGAGGTGGTCGAGGAGGATGTGGAGGTGGAGGTGAAGGTAGAGGAGGAAGAGGGGGTGGAGGCAGAGGCAGAGGCAGAGGCAAAGGATGAGGCTGAGGCAGAGGTGGTGCAGGAGGTGGAGGTGGTGGAGGTGGTTGAAGAGTAGGTGGTGGAGGAGGAGGAGGAGGAGGTGGTGGAAGAGAAGGCGGACATGGTTATGGACGAGGAGGTGGAGGAGTAGGACGAGGACGAGTTGGTGGAGGCGGTAGGGGATGAAGTGGACATTTAAGTTGGGGAGGTTGTGGAGAAGATGGAGGTGGAGGTGGAGTTGGTGATGGAGGAGGAGCTGGTAGAGGTGGAGGTGGTGGAGGAGGTAGATATGGAGATGTAGGTGGAGGTGGAAGAGTAGGAGGGGGTGGTGAAGGTGGGGGTGGTCGAGGAGGAAATGGAGGTGGAGGCGGAGCAGGAGAAGGAGGTGGAGGCAAAGGCAGAGTAGGAGGCAGAGGTGGTGGAGGAGGTGGAGGTGGAGGAAGAGTAGGTGGCAGAGGAGGAGGAGGAGGAGGAGGAGGAGGAAGTGGGGGAGTAGGAGGAGGCAAAAATGAAGGTGCTAGAGGTGGAGGAGGAGAAGGCAAAGGTAGAGGTGGTGGAATAATAGCTGGAAGAGGAGGATGTCGAGGAGGAGAAGGAGGAGCAGGAGGTGGGGGTGGAGGGGGTGGAGGTCAAGGTTGAGGAGGTGGAGGAGGAGGGGGTGGAGGAGAAGGAGGAGGAGGAGGTGGAGGTGGTGGAGATATGAAAGTTAATTTAAGATTCATTTCTTGAATATAAATATTATACTATCAATATCTCCACTACTGTTGGAAACAAAAGCTAGAGTCTCATGAATCCAGAACATATCTCTTCATATACCTAATATCTTACTATTGAGTGATAAGTAATTCATTTAGGAAGCTTTCCTCTATGCAAAAATATAGTCATTCAAGTACATGAAATTTCCTTAATGTTTAGATCTCATATCTTGGCCAAGAATTTGAAGCATTTTTCAAGTTTAAAATTTTGGTTTTATTTTGTTTATAAAATATGTTAGTCCCTTAAAACACTTGTAGTTCTCATTTTATTATTTAATGAGACATTTGTTTGGAAAGACTGGTTCCATCTAATTATCATTGATTTAAAAAGTGTTGAGTTAAAGTTAACATGGTTTCTTGAATAAAAGGCCTTATGTTCTTGGCTTTTATATTTACTTGAGGAACATAGGATATTATGAATCATATACGGATTTGTTTATTTTTTGGGTATTTCACATATTTTACGTAATTATTATTACTTCTTTATATATCTAATCATTTAAGGAAAAATATTCAATTTCAAGTTCAGTTCCTTCCATGATCGAAGCTTCTTCACCTTTTAGATAATCCACTATTTATCTTGTATTTTATTTCAAAATATTAATTAGGAAAGGGAAATATGTTCTACTTGGTTATTTGCATGAAAAAATGACATTTTCTCTAGCTTCCTATGTGGTCATTATAGGATATCTATTGTCATGGGAACAACATTCCTTTAATGAAATTATACTTTTGAGCAAAAGGCTAAAGTTTAAATTTTTTTGTTTATTTTGTTTAAAAAAATTGTTAGTCCCTTGAACACGTATAGTTCTCCTTTTATTGTTTAATGAGCCATTTGTTTGGGAATGACTGGCTTCATCTAATTATCATTGGCTTAAAAAGTGTTGGGTTAAAGTTAACGTTGTTATTGAATAAGAAGCCTCATGTTCTTTTTTTTCTTTTTTCTTTTTTTTTCTTTTTTTACGTTTACATGAGAAACATAGGATATTAGGAAGCATATATCGCCTTGTTTATTCTTTGGTATTCCACATATTTTGTAAAATTATTATTACTTTTTTATATATGTAATTGTTTAATGAAAAAAAATAATTTCTAGTTCACTTTCTGGCATGACTGAAGCTTCTTCGCTTTTTAGATAATCCAATATTTATCTTGCATTTTATTTTAAAATATTTATCAAGAAAGGGAAATATGTTCTACTTGGTTATTTGTATGGAAAAATGACCTATGCTCTAGCATCCTATGTGTTCGTTGTAGGGGATCTATTGTCATGAGAGAAACATTCCTTTAATGAAATTATACTTTTGAGGGAAAGGTTAAAGGAGAAATACATGGAATTAGTGGAGGTCGATAGATTGTTTAGTGTAATATGATTTTTGAAGTTGAAATCCCTTGATTATTTTGTAACATGTTATACGAAGTAATGAACATTTTTCTTTGTGGGCTATATTTTTGAACTCGAAAATTGTGGATTTATAGTGAGTTTGTCTTAATAGATTTTTTATCAGCTAGGAAATTAGCCTTTAATTACATATTTTATCATTTTGCCAATCTCATTGTGCATTTTCTGTAATTTCAAAAAATTGTGTATTGATGAACAATTATTACAGTTTGGACTGAAGAAGAAAACAATATAGTTACACACCAAGGAGTTGACAAACTTATAGATGGTGATGAACAACCAAATCCTAAAGATGTTGGCTTTTTTCAAGGGGAGTAATTGGATAATTATTTTTCTATTAGAAAACTAGTGCACAAGAAGGAAAAAATAACTTGATGTAAGGACTCATTGAGTGATTCACCTATAATTTACAATATTTTATAATTAAGTGAATGATTTACTAATAATTAACAAGATTTTTCAATACATTGAAAGATTCACCAAAATTTTACAATATTTTATATTTTATTAAAATATTTCAAAAAAATTGATATATACTTGTTGTAGTGTAGTAGACAATGACTATTGGTTACTAGTACAAATCAAAACAAAAAATCACACGAATGTAAGGAACATACGAATAGAATAAGAGAAGCTATGTAGAAGAGAACCAAAAAAGTGTTACTTTATATTATATTCTCTTCATGAGCCAATCACAATAGATACAATGATGCATACATTTCCATATATATACTATGTCAAGATGGTCACAATAATTTAATTGTGAAAAGAAATTTAACCTATCTAACTTAGACTGTTAACTCGACTAGAGAGTTGATGCATTTTATCATATCAATTCTACAATTGTTTGCGATGGTCAACTAAGTCGACTAGCCCCTCCAACATCTCCCCTGCCCTTAATTCCTTCTTTGTGACAAAGAAGGGAAGATTTGGAGTCTTACAAAAATTTTACAAAATTTGATACATCATATATTAGAAAATGTAAATGCTTAGAATGAAATGAAAGTTATTCCAGAAGGGTGGTTGGCTAATTAGCAGATCTAGTTTCATGGTCAACTAGAACTTGTTGAATTACATCTACAGGATTTAAAATGTGAATTCATCTTCTTTTCCCTTCCCTTGGCAACAAATTGGAACATTCAACTTCATTTCATGAGTGTCATATTGTTTTTCTGAAGAGAGACCACATCCTAAAAGCTTGGCTCAAAGAAATTGAATTTATGTTGTCAGATAGATGACCGAGATGATTGTACTATTGTATGTATTGGTGTTGAAGTCACAGGGAATGTTGTTTGATAGGTAGTTGGTATAAGTACTTGAATATAATTATCATATAGACCATTGTCGTACAACTATACTTTCATAGGTATCAAATGTTTTTAAGTATTTCAAATATTACAGCTTATCGGCTAGTGACATGTGCACTAACAATTATTGTTCAACTAGTAATTGGTGTTCCAACTGTTGCACTTTATTAACAATTCCATGCAAATAATCAATAACATTGGCAGATTCTCATCAGTAGATTTTACTCGAGGTTAAGTTACTTGTCGGGAGCACAATTCTCAAATTAGAAATTATTGAGTTTATATACGATTATATGTGGATGAAAGTTATATTGGGAAAATATTAAAAATATTTGGCTCTGTAATATAATGTTGTTCTCACTCTTCCTTTTCTCAGGAAAATTTTTGGTGAGCCTTTCAAATTATAGTGGATATATTTTTATTCCATTGAACTATCACTTTATCTTGAACTTTGTTGACATGAGCAGTTAGTTACTCACTCTGGTCGACCAACTGTTGTACGAACTATTCGATTGCAATAAGTGGATCATCAATTCCACTTCGATTGTTGATGTTAAGAGACATCCAATGTTTATTTTAGTAAATTATAATACAATTAATTCCATGCATACTAAAATTTATTTCATCATTTCGAAGATAAAATATCATGAAAAGTACACATTGTTTGCATTGAGGATTGTCATGAATAATATGTCATAGAGACTCACAAAATGCAAAATTTGAATGAGATACAACTTTATTCTCCATTGATTATCCCCACATGTTAGTTTTAATCAACAATGTTTCATGTTTTCTTCTTTTCTACTCACTTAATTATTTTATATATTTTCCTCATTTTTAATTAGAACCATGTTTTTATTTCTTGTATAAGGGTTCTATCAAGTAGGGGAAATTTTAAGGATGGAATTTTTTTTTTTTATTTTTTTTATTTTTTATTTTTATAAACCTTGGTTATTCTTACTACTCCCTATTATGCATAATATAACATGTTTGGTTATGTTTTCTTAAAAGTTTTGATATTCCTAATGATTTTTAAGGTAAAATATTTTTATAGTATAAATTTTGGGAAAACCATTTTTAGATAAAATAAAAATTAACAAATTGTATTCTTTTGAAAAATCACAGAAAATTAAGCCACTCCAAATGTTAGCCCCAAAAAAAATCTATACTACTTGGTATCTAATAATTTAATATCTTAGTTAGTTTCCTCCTAGTTATGAACAAGATGTATATTTGCTCCCTTCAGGAATTTATTAAGATTCATGTTTTTCAAACAATATTTGTCGTACTAAGAGCTATTATACTGTCCTTCACTACTCTCTCTATTTTCTCTATTTCTTATGTGTGACCCTTGTACTTCAACGGTAATTAAATTCCTATTGAGTGAAACTCCGAGATATCATTGTGTTATACTTGACTACATCAACCATTAAATATGATAACTCATACTCTACCAAACATACGTGGGATTCACCATTTACTTTTTTTATGGGCCCATATTGATGGACAGTTATTTCCAATTTCACCTTTCTTATCTTTTTCCTCCTATTATTGTTAGGATAAATAGGGCTTACCTGAAATATTTGATTGTTTTATGGTCCTTAATGATATGTTTCATCACTCTTATCACAGCACTCATAAGGTAAATCCTTCATCTTTATTCCAATTTGGAGATTCTCGGAGGAAGCTAGATGTGCAGAAACAACTAGCACTTCTATCTATATTCCATCCTTTCTTATAAAATGTCCTCTCCTTCCTCCAATAACTCATCATCTTCATCATCCCAGCACATGAGATCTCAACAAACAATCTTCTTCAAAGATCCACAAATCTTTCTTTTGCAAATTTAATCCTCACTCCAAACCCTTCAAAGTCTTTTCCTAGCAATGTCCTATTGGAGCTACATATTTTTAGCAAATATCAACACTTATAAATCCAATTTAGTGGAGTTATTACTCTCTCAGATAATTCCATGTGGTCATTTTTTAGTTAGAGGAACAATCTTATTCAAAGATCCACAAGCCTTTCTTTTGCAAATTTAATCCTCACTCCAAACCCTTCAAAGCTTTTTCCTAGCAATGTCCTATTGGAGCTACAATTTTTTTAGCAATATCAACACTTATAAATCCAATTTACTGGAGTTATTACTCTCTCAGTTAATTCCATGTGGTCATTTTCTAGTTAGAGGTTCCTTCTATGATGTCCAAATTTTGAATTTAAACTTTATTAAAACGTTTACACTAAAATGTTATTTACCTAGTCACCACATGCATTCTAACCACACAATATCTTTTATGCATGAATTCCATTTTTGGATCAACCCTTGATAATCACATAAGTCTGAATTGTATACAGGAGTTATTGCTACTTTCTCCCCACACCATAGCTAACAAACTTTAATACAATTGTTTAATTACTCTTATTACCTATCCAAATGTTTCCTCTTTTTTGAAGTTATAATCATTAAGAACCCTTTAAATCCTAATTAGAAGTCTTTAAATACATGTACCACCTCTCTTGCTAACTTATTCAAACTAGACTTCCAATCATAAAACACTTATATATAGAAATAAGGAAGTAACAAAGAGTGTAAAAATTCTTGTGTAAGGAAGATAAACTAAAGCATTGAAGAATCTTTTACCAATTTGAAATAGAATTACAAGCATGGACGTTTCTTAGTGATTTCTACATTTCAAATAAATACATCAAAAATAGAACTAAGATATTTTAGTTGTAGGATGCTAGTTGGCCCTAATTTTAATGTGGCTTACAAAATGAAAAAATTTAGTATACTAGGTCTTTATTCCACACATCGTATTCTCTTATATCTAGGTTTCACAACCTAATCCCACAACTTCCCCATGGTAATTAAAATTATTTTACAATAAATAATTTCAGAAAATTAAATTTTTATCATTAAATTTTATAAAATGAGTAAATGAAACCTTATAAAATTTTATTATTTTTTAAATATGAGTGAATAAATATATAAAAAATATATTTTAAAATGTAATTACGATATTTATATGTATTTTTATAAAATGTCATATTTTGTAAGAGAATGTTATTTGTTTTTTTGATATGTAAAAGTTTAGTCTTTCCTTTTTGAATTATAGCACTAATTTTTAATTTATAATATGATGTTAGTAATACTAAACACTGACTAAACACATTGTTGGTTGTTCATAAGTTATCTACATTTCATTTTGGAATCTATTTTTATTCTATATATGAAGAAAAAGATTGGGACAACTCATAGAATGGAATTAACCTTCTAAATTTGAGGGTCACCATCCTACATTTTTCTATTTAAACAATAGTTTATTTTTTTAATTTTCTTTTCTGCTTATTTATTTAAACCAAAATTAAACCATTTTCTTCTTTGAATTCACCTGCTTAATTTTTTTCATATTTAAGAAAATCAAAAGTAGGCAACATAATTGCAGTGTTAGGCTTTGGATAGAAAACTTCAAGTGTTGGACATTGTGAGTGGGTAAAAGAGATAATTTCTCTTCTTTTTTTGGCATTCTTCACATAATTTTCCTGTACAAAGCGATATCACTCCATGTAGATTTCATAGCATCGCAAGGTCTGTGATTCCTATTAGTTTCCAAGGTCATGTGCAATTGTTTTAAGAGCAAACTCAATTGATCATTTGATGGAATATGGTAGCACAATTAGTAAGTTACAATGGAAGTGATGGAGATGGTATGCTAATGTCAATGTCGTTTCCTCAAGGTATGACACTGGAGGTATGCAGGGAATTCTTGTGAAATTGAATTATCTTAACATTGTTGAGGCAAGCCTCTTTTCTCATTATTGTTTTAAAGTCTAGTTTAGAATTGTTGTTCTAGAATATTCTAACCTATTTAATTCTCGGTACTTACATGTTTACATTACACTAAAATTGTAGGTTCACTTAGAGAAATACCCTCCCTACATTAATTTCAAAGGAGAATTTCAAACAAGATGATTTTTTGCTTTACAATTATTTTTCTCCTTTGCTTCTCCTCCACATCTTACACATTCCTCTCTTCCCCCCTCTAACCCATCCTCCTTACCCCCCATCCTACCCCTCCTCGCGCTCCTCATCCGCCTCTTCCTCCTCCACCTCTACCATCAACTGTGTCACCCTCCCCCTCCACACTGCATCCTTTGGTGCCTCTCTCCTCCCTCACCTTCTCCTCCACCTACACATCTTCCCCCTCAACCTCTTCCTTTCCCTCCTCCTCCACCACCTCCCACCATTTCCTCTTCCACCTCCTCCTCACCCTCCCCCCTACCTCCCCATATTTCCATACCTCTCCTCCTCCACCTCTTCTACCACCTCTTGCCCCATCCTCCCACTCCTCCCCCCAACATCTCCTCCACCTTCACCTCCCTTGCCTCCTCCTAGCCCTCCTCATTCACCTCTTCCCCTTCCACTGCTTCCTCCCCTTTTCCCTCCTCCAACCGTACCACCCCTCCCAACCTGCACCTCCTCCCCCTGCTCACCCACTCCTGCCACCATCTCCCCCTCCCCCTTCACCTCCTCCTTCGTCGCCCTTCTGCCTCATCCATTCACCCTCCTCTGAGTCCCGCCCCAACTCTGCCTCCTCTTCCACCTATTGCCCCTCCGAGTCTTCCACCTATTAGCTCTTCTACTCATCCTTCACCACCCCCACCTCCACCTCATCCTCCTCTTCTTCCACCTCCTCCCCCCTCCTCCCAATCCTCCACCTCACACCTCCTCCACCTTCACCTCCTCCACCTCCTCATACCTCTCCTCATTCGCCTCTTCCCCCTCCGTCGCTTCCTCCCCTTAGACCTCCTCCAACCGCCCTAACCCCTCAACCCCCACATCTTCCCCTCCTCACTACCTCCCCCTGCATTCTCCCCCTCCCCCTTTACCGCCACTTCTACCTCATCTGCCCCCCCTCGTCTGCGTCTTCTTGTGCGCCTTGCTCTCTCCACATCTTGCCCTCACCGTTCTTCTGACTCTATATGTCCTCCCCTTTTCACTCCCGTGACTCCCCCTCCTCCTCCTCTACCTCTTTGTCCCTCCTCCAAGTCCTCCCCCTCCGCCCTTCCCTCCGACTCTGTCTCGCCCTCCTGCTCCTCCCCGTCATCCTCCACCTCTTCCTCCTCCGCCCTTTTTTTCTCTTCTATATCTACCCCTCCTCCTCCTGTACCATCCTCCCTTTCCCCATCCTCCACTTCCTCCTCTGCATCCTCCCTGTCCCACCCCTCCTCCTCCCACTCCATTTCCTCCACATCCTCTTCTTCCTCCTCCTCCGCCACCACTCTGCCTTTTCTAGCATCTCCCTCATCACCCTCTGCCTCCTCCCCCTCCTCACCCTCTGCTCTACCTCTTCCGGTGGCCCCCCTAACCCCTTGTGCCTCCTCGCCCTCCACTCTTCCTCTTCCAGTGCCTGCTCACCTGCTCTACCTCCTCCCTGTCCTCCTCCTCCTCCTTCACCTTATCTCCCCCCCCTTCAACCGCTCCCCCTCTCCCTCAACATCCCTCCTCTCTCACACCAGCACTCTACCTCCTCATCCTCCCCCGCCACCTCCTCTACCCCTCTTCCTCCTCCTCTGCCTCTTCCCCCTCCTCCTCCTGCTCACCCCTCCTCCCACTCCTGCCCCATCATCCTCTCTCCCACACCTCCTCCCCATCCACTGCCTCATCATCCTCACTCCCCACCTTCTCCTCTTCTTCCTCTTACTCCCTATCCTCCTTCTTCTCCTCCTCCCCTTCTTCCAACCCCCTCTTCCACTTCCCTATATCGCTCCACCCCCCTACCCACCCATCCTCCTCCACCTCCTCCTCCTCCTCTGGCTCTTTGTCCCTCCTTAAACTCCTACCCCTTCCACCACATCCTTCCCCCAACCCCCTCCACCTCCTTCAGCTCTGCCTCCCCCTCCTCCTCCCCACTCTCCTCCTCCACCTCTTCCCCCTCTTCCCACCACCATAGAACCCCCGCCTCCTTTCCCTCCTCACCCCTCCCCCCCCCTTCCACCTCTCCCTTCACCTAATCCTCCTCTTCTTCTTCAACCTCGTCAACCCCCATTCCTATGCCTCCTCTCCACACCGCTTCCTCTGTCACCTCCTCCCCCCCACCTCTTCCATCTCCTCCTCCCCCTCCCTCCCCTGCCTCCACCACTCCTCTACACCCATTCCTCTTCCTCTACCCGTATTCCTCCTCCCCCATTTCTCCCTCATTTCTCCTCATCCTCCTCTACCACCATTCTTCCCCTATTCCTCTTCGCCTTCACCTCTGCCTCGTCCCCCTCCACTTACCATATTCCTATTTCCCCATTCCTCTTCATCTTAATCTTTGCCTCCTCCCCCTCTTCCTCCTCCACCTCCTCTTCTTACATTCCACTCAACCTCTGCTGCTGCCTGCTCCTCATCCTCAGCTCCCATTCCTCTTCCCCCTCTACCTATGCCTCCTCCCTCACCTCCACGTCCACCCCATCCCTCTTTCCCTCCACCTCCCTCTCCTCTCCCTCTGCCTCCTTTCCCACCCTACCACGCTACCTCCCGCTCCTCCTCCTCCCCCTCACCCTCTTCCTCCTCCTCCCACTTCTTCTCTTCCCCCTCTTCCGCTGCCTCTGCGACCCCTCCGACTCTCCATCCTTCCTCTCCTCCCACTACTCCACCTCCTCTTCCACCTCTTACCCCTTTAGATCTTCCCCCTGTACCCCACCGTCCTCATCCACCATCTTGCCCCTTGCCATCCTCAACTGCCACCTACTCCCCCTCCTCCCCCTCCACCATTGACGTCATCACCCTGCCCCTCCACTCTTCATCCTCTA
>APFE030060924.1:7267-18199 GCA_000404065.3 Pinus taeda | reverse complement strand
AACTTGTTTTGCATAGAATTAATTTCCCTATCATGATTAGCTTTCATGGTCGTTATATTTTCCTCTAAGCCTGACAACTTTCTTCGCATAAAACTAATTTCTGTGTCGTGATTAATCTTCATGGCTTTAATTTCCTTAGCATGTTGATTTTGCATGATTTCCATCTCCCTATTACGTTTTTCCAGGTGGGTTCATAAAGTTCTCACATCATTGGCGTAATTAGTTTGATTGGTCTCCATATTTTTTACCAGCAACATTAGTTCCTGTATAATTTGCTTTTGATCTTCCTTTTCATTGTCATTTGTCCTTGCTTTTCCATTATCATGAATCCGATCTGTAATGGCACAAGTGGTGGCACATTTTGATATGAAGAATTGTCTTGGAATCTTTCACTGACAGCTGGACCTTTTTCATTATGCTGCACAGTTTTAGGGGCACAAGGCGGGCTATCTGGATAACCATATCTGTCTTTAAAAGCATTGACAATGTCTTGTAAAGAAGTGAAGGAACCTTCAAGACAATTATTAAACCAATTTAAAGCATCACCCTCTAAGAAAAGACAAAAGACGCATTTTTGACATCTTCATGATTATACTGAGGGGGTCTACAATATATGATCATTATGCGAGTGAACAAGCCTAGATGCCTTTTTACAGCGACTGCATCACCACTTGAGAACAAAGGTAATTTGGAGATGGCCACTTCCGGAATATCATGGAGGTCATCAAAATGACATGGTTTAAACGAATAATCCATGATGAATAACAAGGGACCAAATGGATGATAGAACGAGATCTCTGGTCAAGAAAATCAATCGATGAAGGAAGTGGAGTCGCCACTTGAACAATGAATCTAATTCCAGGATCCAAAAAACAACCAATCAAGCAGATATGAGGGAGGCTTCTTGTTTGGGAAAAATAAGAAAATGGAGTCGCCACCCAAACAAGAAACGAGCTGAAAAGAAGCTGCCGATATGACGAAATATAAGGTGATGAAAAGATCAAGAGATGACAAAAATGTTGAATCTGCTAGCTCAAATGAGAGATGAGAAAGATGAAAGAATGATGAGAGATGAGAAGATGAATGTCATTGAAATGCCAAGAACAGAAAAACTCTATCCCCGGCAACGGCGCCAAAAAATGTTGGCGTTGTCGGGCCAGATGAAAAGATAAAAAATGAGAAGGATGATTGTCGTTGAAATGCCGAGAAAACAATGTCCCCGGCGACGGTGGCAAAAAATGTTGTCGCACGGATTGGCACGACAACGCTCAGACCGGTGGCTGTCACTCTGATCCCCGATCCCTCCGTTTAAGCCTGTCTCCCGCGGCTAAGGGGGGTAGACCCTGTAGGAAAGTGGAAAACCAACTGTGAATCAGTTGGTTTGGGAGACATGAAAGGACGAAAGCACTTAATAGATTTGTTGAGTTAAGAGACCAGTGCCTTATGGGTTTGACGTTTAAGCGATTATTTATTGTATGTTGCAGAGATGTAAACAGTTCACAGCAATCATAACAATGCAAGATATCCAGTAAACTCACGATATTTTTAACGATGATCCGACAATCTAAAAAATAAACTTTGAAAGATATAATCATGCACATTAACCAGATATTATATTTAAGCATGCCAGATAAACATTAATCCCAAAATTTTAGCCTCCGCAAAAAAAAAAGAACGTGATGAGATACCCAGGCTAAGTCTTTAACTAAAAAAAATTTCCAAGATGAATATTTTTTATTTTTTTTTAGGCAAAAACCAAAACTTTAAAACTAAATAAAAAAAAATCTAAAACTATACATGAAAAGAAATTTTTTTATGATTTTTAATTTTTTTTTTTTAAACAAAATCTAAAAATCTAATTTAAATATAATTAAAAACTAAAACTAAAAAAATAAATAAAAATCTAAATCTAAATCTAAAACCCTAAACTAAAACCCTAAAGAAAAGAATTTTTAATTTTTAAATAAAACCAAACTCAAACGTTTAAATCTAAAGAGCATAACGCACATATATTTACAAACTAAACCTAAAAAAATTAAAACGTAACTAAACCAAACTAAACAAAAATTGAAATCGATTTTAATTTTAATTCAAACCTACGCTAACATCCACCTACGTATATAACTATGAATTACATCAAAAATTTAAATCAGTTTATGTAAACCTGCGTTACGTCAAAACAAAACTCACGATATATGAGAAACGAATGCGGCTATGTATAAAAAAAAAATCGATTTTGTTTTGCAGGTTCATGTGCGAGATTTTAATATTGGAAGCCTCCAGACAAAGCCGTAGAACAAAGAAAAATTTGATCTAGGCTCGAAAATCTTACCTGACGCTCTCAGAAAAACGCCGATCCTTACCCGGTCTCTGAAATTTCAACGATTTTATTTTTTCTTTTTGTTTGAGCAGGTATGCGGCCTCGAACAACTGGACGGCGGGAGAGAAGGTTGCAGACAGGCAATCTCTTGTCCGACGTGAATCCTTGACCCGTCAATCCCAAAACTGTGCTAACCGCTATAAAAAATTTGTTTTACGCTTTGAATGCGTGTGACAGGGCTGCGTGGGTTTCGACGGTGGGCGGAAAAGTTTACGCATACACCTGGAGCAACAGGCGTGGAGAATACAGCTTTGTTAACCCCGGCTGTTCTGATACTGTAAAGAAATTTCGATATGGTTTTTTAATACGCAGGTGCTGGAGCAGACAGGAGCAGCAGTAATGAGGCTTTGAAACGCAGGCAATCCTGATCTGCAAAAAGAAAACCAAAATTTTGGATAGTATATGTGTAAAAATGAAACCCTGCAAACCCAAAAAAAAAAAAAATTTAAAATTTATAGCTCTACCAAAGCCAGATTTGTTAGTTATCATCCAAGAATTTTCAGAAAAGTTCAGATTTACTAATAAAATGCTTCAAAAATCTCTCAGGTAAATAACACAAACTAAATGATTAACCCAGGGTCAAAACTAGCTAGGCCTTGCAAAAAATGCTTGTGGGAGTTGGCTGGTTCAGCCTAGAACTTCCCCTAATGCCCACTGATCCTCAAGGGTTTCCTGCACAGCTCACTTCAACTGTCAAATAAGAGAGAAAAAACAGTACTAGATCTCAAACAACAATGGAGATACCTGCCATTACATCAGAAACCCTAACACTACTAAAACCCTAGCATGTGAACAAGATACCTATGCTCAACAATACTCTTCATTAAGCTGTCATTAACGGCTGAAAATTAAAATATGCAGAAAAACAAAATAGCTCCTAACACTTGAAGAGAGTAACACCAGCAAGATTTTGACCCCAAAGTCTTCTTTATTAGCACCAGAAAATATTTATAAGAGAGCTTCTTCAGCCAAAACTCAGATCCAATATCCCATGATCTCAAATGACCCCTAGCACCCTATTTAAAGGAAAAAACCCCAACGGCTAGTTTGAGTGATCCATGACAAAACGATCTCGACCGTCGATGAGGATCAAGACATCTCTTAATCTCATCCTCGAATTAAAAAATTCAAAATATTATTATTTTCTTATTTTTTATATTTTATATTTTATTTATTTTATTATTTTATTTATTTTATTATTTTTCTTTTATTTTTTATGGATCATCAAACATAGCCTTTGGAGAAATTTCCCTAGGACCTAGGACTTAAGACACATGAGGGGATTAACATTTTCAACCCTCAAGACTCTTTACATCATGACTTTTACAAATTTTACATCTTCAAGGGGGAAAAGCCCTTGACAGACCCTCATAGACCACCCAGTTCTGCGACCAAACATAATCTAGCTGATTAACACACTAGGATTCTCCTAAGACTCTAATGGTAAAATTCATTCCGGCTTTGGGGTCAGGTTGAAGGAAAACTCTGCCGATCATGGATCGGTGAGACGAAAAACCTTACGGAATGAAGATTATCACTAGAAAATTAGGTCCACCTAGGCAATTTACATACATGACTCAGCTCTGCTAAGATTATTTACATCAAAATGCAGACTGGGTTTACAACTTTAATAAGATCAGGAGAATGACAATGGCTGTTGAATGGCACGAACATCTCGATCAAGCGCTGCCCCTTTTTGCGAAAAAAGGTGGTGTATTGCTATGGGTAGTTGACACGCAGTGGTCAACATACCCAAATTTTATCATTAATAAAATGGCTCGGCTATTCTACTAGATTTCTTGGTGTTCTAATTTGTGCACATAGTTTTTAATTTATCTTGCTCTTCCTAGCAATGTTGCATTACTCGTACGTGTATAAGACTCGTCACGGCATCGACTCGTCGACTCGTATAAGACTCGGGAACGACCCTTATAAGACCCGTACAAGACTTGTCAAAATACAAAAAAAACTCAAATTTGGTAAATTTTAAGCACAAAAAAAAACTAATGACAATTCCAATCCTTATAAGTAATAAAAAGCACAATGTATGCAATAATTCATAACATCATCTCATATCTATAAAAGTACAACATAACATGTTCATGCTAGATCACGAGACTGTCTGAAACCCTTTGGTGGCATGGTGACAAACTCTGGAAGAATATCTATATTATTTATATCATAATTATATATATATATATATATTTCGGTTTTTATTTTTTTTTATAATTTGCAATTTTTTTTGGTTGTGTGGCTGAGTTTCTCAACCACACAGGGCCACTGGCAATTTTGTACAAAAATTCAAAGATGGGAATGTTGTAGCTAATGTGGATTTCATACATCATAGGAAAGTGATAGATGAGAAGCCCCAAGAAATTATAAAGCTTTAGAACTACAACAATTATTAGCTAACATGTGTAGCACAAAATTTAGATGACCTATCACAAGAAGTGCTGAAAGTACAGTGCCATGTGTCAAGACTCCATTCTAGTTTAGATGATTTAAGTAAAAAAGCTTCTGAGCTTTTTGATATGTTAAAAGATGTAAATACGAAGTTAGAGAAAATTATGGAAGTAGTAGTAGATTTAAAGTTGAGTCTGGAGAAAGAAAATCCCGAGTTAGAAGAAGCACTTACTGTAGCAGAAGTTTATAGCCAAACATTCCAGCGAGAAGAAAAGAACCCTAAAAAGAAAAATACTCCACTATTGCTCAAACAGTTCTCTGTACAGAATCCCAGAATTTTTCAATTCGTAAATGTTATTTCATTTGCTAGAGAAAAATTGGCTCTAGTCCAATCACAAATACCAGTCTTTGATATGCCACCACCGAGCAAATCAGGAATAAAAATGGTAAAAGAAGAGGGAGAAGGATCTAGTAAAAGACTCGGAAGTGCAGAGAGCGATAGACCAAACCAACCTTTTGAATCTGCATGGGAAAAGTGGAGTAATGCTAAGTATGGTTCTCCTGGCAAAACTCCATATGATCCTTCAAACACTGATGAGTTCCCTACTCTTAGTGGAGCTAACATAGATCAAGCTCCAATGACAAATCTGAACTGCAAATCTAAAAATGAAATCCTCATGGCAATCCATACTTGGAGTGCATGGGCAAGTACTCAAAAGTCCATTCGCAGAAACAGAGTCTCATGGCCAGAATTAGCTTTAAGGATAACTTGGGGTTTCCAAAGTAACTTAGAATTATGGTGGTCTAGAATGCATGAATCTGACAAGCTCAATATTATGAATAGCGATAAGCTAGTCGCTAAACTTGTCAAGGCAGTTCTCCATGAGTTTTATGGAGAAATTAAGGTTGATGGCCATCATTATGCAGATATGTTCATGAGCCAAAGACTTTGTGATATAGAAGAACTTCCTGAGTTCTTCTGTACAATGTAGGATCTTCTTTATAAGGCAAGAGACCCACAGAATACAACTTAATTGAGAAAATATTTGTCTGCAATGCCTGACAGGATCCTGGACCTTGTCAGGGCCAGATTTGAAACTGAAAATATAGATATTGAAAATCTTTCTCTTGTAGGGCTCCATGAACAAATTGTATTTACTCTACAGAAAGAATGCCTCCGAAAGAAAACAACCAAATCAATGAAGAAACAACTCGGCTTCAATGCAAGTGTTTGTGATATCTATGCAGAAACCTATCATTTTGGCTGCAAAAGCAAAAAGAAGAACACTAGCAAAGGACAATGTGGAAGTGATTGCCAATGTCGAAATGCATGAAGAAAAGCCAGCGTAGAAGGTTTTACCCTAGGAGACAAAGGTTTCAGAGACCGAAAAAAGGATATTTCAAGAAAAGGTAAGAAGGTGCCCAATGAGCACAATCAGGAACTTGTTTCATTTGCAAGAAGTCGGGCCACTGGGCAAGCAAATGTCCTTTGAAGGTAAAACTCGTTTCTAAAATAAATTGTTTGACATTTTTTCTAATATTTGTGATTTGACTGAATGGGAGCAAGTAGATCAACCCCCTCAAAATGAAGAATATTTTTCAGTCACAGATTCAGATGAGTCTAACCCTCCATCTCCACATCCTAAAGACTCATTCTGCTCTGAATCCACCTCAGATCTTGACTTCATTTCCGATGTCAAGATGTTTCATTTAAAAAATCCCGCAGACCTCTGCTTTGAAATTGCATCTATACAATCTCGTATTATTTCTCTCACACCAAGAGATTTCGCCATTCGGCACCGACTCACGTAACATCTCTCAACCCTCTAGCACGAACTTGCCAAAATCACGCAGCCAAGCGTGGTGAATCTTGTTGCCTACTATCCAAGTGACACACCTACTACATCTGCACGGATTTCCTTTACACCCTCATCCAACATTCCACCAAAGAAGCAGTTTTCCTGCAGGTCTACTGTTAGCAGAGAAGAAGTAAGCTTTCTTCATCAGAGGAAATCCTATGGGTTTAAGAAAGCTACTCCCATCATTGAGAATCTCTTAGACGAAGAAGAAGAATCAGACTAGGTTAGTAAACTGCAAGGAGAAATATTGCATCTAGAAACCACCATTGAAGAAAAAAGAGGTTTGGCTAAAGAAATTCTAACCAGTATGAGAGTTGACCAAAAGGAATTGGCCAAAAAGCAGAAACAACTTGCAAAACTGAAAGGTTCAATGATGATAGAAGAATTTGAAGATATGCTTAAAGAAGAAGAAGATCATAACTGGGAATAGCAAGCATTACAATGCATACTAGAAGACCACCAGCCAGAACCAAGTACATCTATTCTCCAGATGAAGGGATTTGAAGATAGGATTGTTATTAGAGTAGATGTCAAAGTAGGTAGTTATAAACAATACTCTCTGGATGCACAACTAGAGACAAGAGCTATGAATTCCTGTGCAAAACATAGTGCCATTCCTGAATATTTTTGGCAACCCACAAACTTGCAGTTCAGAGCTGTAAATAAGATGTTAATGACTATTAGAGCTATGGCTTTTGATTTTCTGATTATTCTTAATGGAATTCCTACTTCTGTAAATTTGTACAGTTTTGATACAGGTAGTGATATTTTGACGGGACAAGATTTTGTAAGGAGACATCTTCCTCTTGTTGTAGAAGCAAGCCATATTTGCCTCAACATCCAAGGAAGAACTGTAAAAATCCAAAGCAAGTTGAGTGATGTAAATAGAATTGTAGACCCTATCCCAGATATAGTTGAGTGTTCTCTTGACATGCTAGCAAAGATCAACAAAGTATTTAGAAATGTTGAGATCCAAGGGCCAGAATACATTAGAGAAAATTGAAGCAGAATGTACAACAAATGCACCCAATGCATTTTGGCATAAACAACAATACTTTGTGGATCTTCCCTACAAAGAAAATTATTCTGGAACACCGCATAAATCATCAGTAAACTAGATGTCCCCACCAGAGCTCGAACTTTTTAAAAAAGAGATTGCTGAACTATCAGAAAGAAAGTTGATCGAACCAAGCAAAAGCCCTTGGGCTTGCCCAACATTCTATGTCAACAAGCATTCAGAGCAAAAGAGAGGTATACCTCAGATGGTGATTAACTATAGAGAATTAAACGATGCTTTGTTTCCTATCAGGTATCCTTTGCCATCTAAAGAAGCTTTTTTTCAGAATTGGTAATAATAATGTGTTTAGCAAATTTGACCTTAAGAGCGGATTCTGGCAGATAGGGATCAAACCATCTGATAGATACAAGACTGGTTTTGTGGTACCACACGAGCAGTTCCAATGACGAGTAATGCCCTTTGGATTGAAGAATGCACCCTTTGAATTCCAGAAAAGAATGGAAGATATTTTTGGGGACTTGAAATTTGTTATTGATTATATTGATGACTTATTAATCTGTTCTTTTGACTTAAAAGAACATAGAAAGCACTTGGAGATAGTTCACCATAGGAATTTAAGCATGGGTTAGTCCTCAACAAGCCTAAACTTGAGTTTGCAAAAAATAGAATTGAATATCTAGGACTAATCCTATTCCAAGGCAAAGTTGAATTACAAGAACATGCGTTGAAAGCTTTAACAGAATTTCCAGATGCCATTTATGATCGCAGACAATTGCAGAGGTTCTTGGGAAGCTTCAATTACATTAGGCAATTTTATGAAAATCAAGCCAAAGATGTCAAGGTCCTATAGAAGAGGCTCAGAGGAATAGAATGGACCCCATCTATGATGATTGCAGTTCAAATTATTAAACAAAAGGTCCAAAATCTGCCAAGTCTGGTTCTTCCAAGACATGAATTGCCCTATATTTTAGAAAATAGATGCATCCAATGAAGTATGGGCGGGAGTTTTGATGCAAAGGCATGAAAAAGGGAAGAAGTTTGCTCATATGCATCAGGATGTTTCAATGGCACTGAACTCAGGTATCCATCTTCTCATAAAGAAATCCTTGCCGTAAAAAATGGAATCAAGAGATTCAGGTTGTTCTCGAAGCCAGTAAGATTCATTGTAAGAACAAATCTCAAACATATGGCTGGGATGATTAGAAACAAAAGATTGTTAGAACAAGAAATAATAGGATACTAAGATGGAGCTTATGGTTGGATGGATTTGACTTTGAGATTGAGTATGAAAAGGGCAAAGATAATTGTTTAGCAGATTTTTTTTACAAGAGAAGCAGCTCCGAAAGAAATCAAGATGTTCAGTTGTTCATCAACTTCAACTTCATCAACACCTCCCTTCGCTCCAGAGGGTTTTCAATGGGTTCTAATATGTAAATATTGTCATATGTCATTTTGTTTTCTATGTCTCGTAGATAGGGCCAAAGAGAGTCCTGCATATGAATACATCCTTGAAAAATGGGTTAATAGTAGCCATAGTAATGTAAGTAATATTATGTATTTTATAGAGTCGCCCATAATGTTTCAAGGGGCCATTAGATTTGCACCTTTTGCAATACAAAGACATATTTGTCTGTATGAGCCATGGCTGAGCTATGTAGACTATTGCAATATGTTGTTGTACACCAAATATGCCAAGAGAGTTTGGCTAATGTTCGAATCTAGTTCTATGTGTAACCCCTATAATCACTGGTCGCCTTGGTTCAAAACACTGCTACATGATTGGTGCCCAAGAGAAGGAATATTCTGGACCACCAGAAGACATGAATTTATTGATTATCTTCGAGAAGATATCAGAACAACAACAGTCTGAGGCATGGTTTTGCTTCCAAATAGAGCAATTGTTCAACACACTTAAAGTACATACTACTCAGCCACCAAAGAAACCCGTCTACAAGGAAATATCTCAATTCTTTGGATCGATTTGTAATCCTATAGATGAGAGGGTACCTAGTATGTATGGATCTCCTTTCTTTCCGTGCTATAATATCATGCCACCTCATGCAGAAGCTCATTTGTCACCTAGCCCGCAACATCTATATTACTCAAGTGACAGTGATAATTATGGATATCCAAGCGAGTGACAGAATCTTTGTAAGGAAGCATGGTGGGTTGTATTTCATGTCTAGTCACCTGACAGTGAGTGTGACCGGTATCGTGGGATTCCGATAAAATCTCCACTGTGTAAATCTTAGAAGATATTTTTAGGACAGTTTAAATGACTAAGTGGAGGGGTCTGTCCTCCAAAGTAAAATCTTACGTTAACTTTCCGGACGAATATTTGAAACTCGGAGCACTTCTCCGACTTTTGGTGGGACTTGACCCACATTTAAGAGAGTCTACGGTAAAGTTTAGATTTGAGATCTATAGTTTGTAAACTTTATGTAGACAAGTCAGATTTCGAGAAGAGACTGGATGCTCCCTTGAAATCCTATAAATAAAGAAAATGTATTGCCATTTAGGCATTCGAGTCGGGGTTTTGGAGCTCTCTCTTTCTAAAAGCTCTGTGTCATTCTGTCTTAGGTCGAGTTCCACAAGTCTGCACATGTGCACTTTGATGCATATGTGAACCTAAAGTGGCGGGACTCTTAGGAAGTATTGAGTCTGAGACTTTGCTAAGGTCGATCTGCGCCTCTGATTCAAGTCTGTAAATCTGGTACACAGGCCCTCTGTCGCTGAGAAACTCAACCACAAGCATTCACAAACAAAAAAAATTGCAAACATAAAAAAAAAAATTAAAAACAAAGAAAAAACAAAAATAAATACATGGAAGACATTCTAACTAGGTTCATGAAGCCTAATTGAAGCTTAGTTTGATCCGATGAAGCCTCCTTTAGCCTCCTCAAACAACTCCTTCACGCTCCTTTAGCTTCACTCTCAAGTTTTAGTACTCACACAAATTAGCCAAACACTCAAATGATAAGTGAATGAGAAATGGAAGGGAGAGAGGTGCTTATAAAGCTTCTTTTTCCCTCCAATTTCCCTTTTCCTCCACCTTATTTTCAAAAAAGAAAAAAAAATTTCGATTTTTTGGATAGATTGTGGGTTTTGATGCCCGGAGGGTCTTATAGGGGTCTGATGAGAGTTTAATGGTCTACCCGTGGGTTTGATGTGGGTAGTCGGGCCTTGTACAAAACCCGCAGGGTAAGGGTCTAGACTGCGGGTTCTATGCGGTTGACCCGTCCCGGCATGTGACCCGTTCTTACCCGCGGGTT
>APFE030060916.1:24566-72323 GCA_000404065.3 Pinus taeda | reverse complement strand
CAAGACATCCACGGAGTGCTGAGATTATAAAGCAAAGGTTTGAAGAAGCGCTAATGGATTTAGTCTTAAAACTTAATAACTAGAAAAATCATTGAAGGACAAGCAGGGAGAGTCAAACTCTCAGCCTCCCAATGTGATACCAGTAGTCTCAATTGTAGTCCCTTCAACCCTTGGAACGGCTCTGGCACCAAACATTCCAGCAGCCACAGCTGAGGTAATTACAGGTCCAACCACAGAAGCAGGTACATGAGGAGCTAATAAAATTAATGGAAGAAATGAAACTGCAAGTTTCAGAGCTGAAAAAAGTAAAAGAACAATATGTTAACTTAGAGCAAAGATATGATCTCTCAATGATAAATGTTGCAGAAAAAACAAGGGAAATTAAAGGATTAGAAAACAAGGTGAAATCATTAGAAAAATATCTCACATTTGACAAGCTTCTGGTAGATATTAGAAATATTCTATGGACCAACATCACTCAGTCAAAAATGATGTTTGGCCATCAATCCAAATAATTTTTGAACAAATTGATTTGGTAAAGGCAGCCCAAGAAGAGATTCAAAGGACAAGAGCAGAATTAGGAAAGATACCTTAGGAAGCCACCAAGCTCATAAATGTTTTAAATAACAAGAATAAGTACCAGCTTGAAGAACTGGGCAATGAAGACAGAACAGGGACCATTCTAGAAGTCAAAAGCGTATTAATTAAAAGGACTCTGATGCAAAATTTAGAAAGAAGATGCCATGACATGCAGGAGGAAATTAATGCTTTTATGGAGAAATTTGGTATTTTTCAAAGTAAAGGGCTACCTAGTCCTTTAGTTATTAATGAAAAATTAATGAGGCATATAGATTATGTGGACAAATTGAATCAATATGCAGGCAACCAGGTAATTTCATCAACAAGTGCATTAGCATCAAAGGCACTACCTACAGGCAGAGTTCTCTATGACAAACTAGAGAACCTGTTCTATGTCGAGCATGAAATAAAGCACTTGTTTTCAATTCAACCTACCTTTTTCAGGTACACCGAAACTGATGAAACCCTTAGAAAACTTTAAAAAACCAGAGTACCACAGCCAAAATTGTGGAGATAAATTTTAGAAATTTTGTAGTCTCTCTTTGGTAAAAGGTAAATTTTGGTTATTTACTACAGTCAATGATGGTAAAGAGGATAAACAGAGATCAAACAGGTAAAGAGTATCAGATACAGGTCAAAGTGTATCAGTGAAAAAGTAAAAAGTAGAACAACCAGCACAGAATTACATCAAAGACAGCAAGATGCCAAATCATAGGGCCTAACTCCAGCACACTCTCAAGAATAAGTACAACAAACCATCCATTTGCCTCTATCTGTTATCTACGAGACCATCTGGCCCTATTTCCATGTAACCTCTAATTAGTCATCTCATATTATATCTCACTTTGTTATGAAATATTTTATTGCAAATATTCTGTATAAATGCTCCCTCATTTAGAGTATTGAGGGTGGATTCTTAGACATTGTTGTAAAACTGATTATTTTGGAATATATTGTTGTTGGACAAATTTTGCATGGCTGGCTGGATGAAGAATTAATGCAAAGGACTTTTCATAGGATTCATGTGTTGAACACTAGACAAATAAGTATCTTATATCTCATGTGCTATTGTTTTCTTGTTTATTATATCAATTATGTTCCATATCTGAATATTAAAACAAAAAAGAATAATTCAAAAATTGTTTAAGTACAATCTATCTTAATCCTTTTTGTTCTCAATGTTTTCTTCTAAGCTAGCATAAACAGTGAAATCTTAATTGCTCTTGTTTCCTAGTTTATTCATTTTATTCATTTAGTAAAGAGTTCTTAATTTCTCTTTATTGGTGATTAGTCAAGTTCTATTTTCTTAAAATATGTTGAAGGATTCTTAATTTCCCTTCATCCCTTTTAAGCTCATCCCATATTTTTAAGTCTCTATTTGCTCCCTGTTTAGCTATCTTGCCCTATGAAGCTATCCTTTGTTTAGAAACCAAATCTAGTTGAGCCATTTTCTTCAACTCCATTATCCCAATGGACTAAACTATTCATTTGTACCCCTTTGCTATTGAATTTCACCTCTCAATCCAATCAAATCTCAAAGCTTTCATAACTAGCCTAAAACCTTATAAAATAAAGCTAAACCTAAGAGAGAGAGCCCTCTCTAGGTATAGATTAGCTAGATTCTGTATCCAAAAGTTGGTTTGTGGTTACCTCGGACCCCTTTCCCCTTCTTACAACTTCTGGGAAAATCTGAGTGATAACATAGTGGTGAATCCACTAGGGAATGAAAATTTGTTGTTATTGTTGTTTACTTTATAAATTACAGACGAAGCTTGAAGTTAGCCAAGTAACCTTCGAACTGCTCTTGCTTTGCAAGTGCATAAGTAGATGAATGTTGCTTTAGTCTATCTCTGGTCTAGTTTATGAACTGAACATGAACCAGTTCCTCACTTAAACAAATCTTTAGGAAGGTTTTATTTCAAATCTGAAACATCTTAAAGAAATCACAGAAGTTGTTGATATTAATTCAGAAAATTAAAACCAAGAAATCTGGCTTCATAAAGGACTCATTACACTAGGTCAAATCCTGATCCAAATCCACCACCTATGTTTGAGAACCCCAATATGATCCCCATAATTCTTAGGAAACAAGAAAGTTAAGAAAGTACTACTAGTTCTCGACCCATCTTCAGGTCAAGATCCTACCCCGATAGGTGGATTTATTTCGAGGATGAATCCTTTGATGAGCATTTTGAGACCTCTTTATTTGTAACATTTTTTAACTTCGAATTGATCCACTTGGTTCCAGAGCTAGTGTTTATGGAAGAATTACAATTTGAAGCTGCTAGTTTCTCAATAGACAGACATTTACAAAATTCAATACAATCTGAGCTTACTTCTGAAAGAACACTTGATCCTTCTACAAGCACTGCTGCTTCTTCATCCCAAACCCAAATCACTCCACCACAAACCCCTCTTTCAACCCCTCCATCCACAACCCACATTCCCATTGTCACCCCTACCACATCTGTTATTTCATCATTACCTGCATCCATGGCAAACAGATATACCCCTCTAATTTTACCTGCCAATTTAGGTGCCATGCCCCAAGACTATCAAAGTAAAATCACTCCATTCGATGGTATTGGTACCCACACAGCTCAGCAACATACCAAAAAAATGACTGACTATTTTAAAATATATGAGATTGATACTGATGATGTAAGAATGAGGATATTTGTTCAAAGTCTAACAGGGGAAGTCAGAACCTGGTTTAGGGCTCTAAAGGCAAACAGTAGAGATAGCCTAGAAACCCTTTATACACAATTCTTCAATCATTGGGAGAAAAAGAAAGATCCTCTACAGATCTTATCCAAGTATGAAAAACTCAAGAGAGGAACCCAAGAAACTGTGTAAAATTACTGCACTAGGTTCAATACTGTTTACAATGCTATTCCTCAAAACCTCAGACCCCCACCTGATTTGGCCCTAATCAAATTCCTAGATGGATTTGATTTGGATATGGCTTTTCAGCTAAGGGAAAGATCCTCTAGAACTTTAGAAGAAATGCAAAGTATAGCTGTCAGTGTTGAAGCTAATCTAATGTCAAAATGTGCCAAGGTTAGAAGTGAAAGAAGGATACCACTGAAAGAAGAAGCTTCACCCGTTGAACAAAAACTGGATGTCATAATCAAAGGAATGGAAATACTAGGAGATAGAGTGGAAACAATAGAAATAAAATCCCCTTGGGATGGTCAGCTAGCCAACATGGAGGAATTCCAATTTCCGAAAAAAACCAAAACCAGAACCCTGGGAAAACTGGTCCAAATCAGAACGTAAGACCCCTTTTCCAAGAGAATTACATAGAAGCTTCCAGCTCCGAGGATCCCCCTGAAGATACTCAGATAAATCTGATGGGACTTAACAATGAAGGAGAGGTTTTTCTAATTCAAGATGATCAAGAGGCTCATATTCTCAAACAATTTCAAACTCAGTTAGGAGATTCGTTTGACTTCAGGGAGTGATATGACACAATGATCTACAAAGTGCACAAACATTATAACTTGAGAAGTAAAAGAATTGATGTTCCTGAAAACAACAAACAGAAAGCTCCAAAATAGCCTGTCAAAGGTAAAGCGGTCCCTCCACATGTACAAATTTTGTCTAGATTTAACAATAACCCGTCTAATCCCATAATAGTAGATGTTTCTGACAATCAACCCAATAACATAGACTCTTCCACTCCCCTTACATATAAGGCAACTGTGGAAGAACCTCCAGAAGTTAATTTAGGAGAAAATGCAAATCCTAATCCCACTCCTTAAAAAGATAAAAACACAGAAAACCCAGAAAATAGAGAGAATCCCACTATTCGAAACACTAAAGCCCAAACAGAAAATCCTTTCAATTTGGAAACTAAATTAGGTAAACTAAAGATAGTTGTTCCACTATCTGAATAATCTAAACATGATACCTACCGAGAGCAAATTAACAAATCACTAAAAATCACTAGAACTGAAGACTCGGTAAATGTTTTTGATGACCAACCAGAATTAATATTTGGCCTTGAAGTGAATGGGAAACATTTAGAAGGAAGTGTTCCTCTCTTCTATGTGAGCTTAAATATTCATGACAAAATCCTTCATAATGCCATGTTTGATTCTGGCGCATCTCACAACCTAATGCCCAAATCTGTAATGGAAAAATTAGATATTGACATCACTAGACCATTTAAAGATCTCTTTTCTTTTGATTCAAGTCAAGTGAGGTGTTTAGGATTAATAAAAGACATGTGTGTTTCTTTAGTTCAATACCTTGCCAAAACAATCCTGATGGATATAGTAGTAACAGATATACCTCCAAAATATGGAATGTTATTATCCAGGTCCTAGGGTGCTAAGCTTCAAGGATCACTTCAATTGGACATGTCTTATGCTACTATCTCTGTTTTTGGCCAATCTAAGAAGCTATACCGAGAAACATTAATGAAATATCTAGTAAGTAGTAAGGAAAAACCACAAAATTTCCCTATCTACTTAGTACACTCAGATATGGATTCATTTATTTTGTATAATACTGAAATCAATCCTGCCAACAATGAACAATTGTTAGCAGCAGAACCAAAAGAAATTGAAATAGGAAAAACAAGTGTCCATATCTAGGAAATCTCAGACACAAATTACAAATCAAATGACAAAGATAAACTTAATGAGAATGAAAAACTGAAGCCTCCAATTAAAAAATTTCCCACCACCCCTAACACTGATTATGTCCATGAAATTCTTTGGCATTTAGAATTTGATGGTTCAGTCAACAAATTAGGAGCATGGGCAGGAATTTTGATGCACAACTTAGAAAATGACCATGCTGAAGGCTATGCCTGCAAGCTAAATTTTAAGTGCACCAATAATATGGCAGAGTTAAACTTGTTAAAAGGTTAGAAGCAATTAGAGTTTCTGTTATAGGTGATTCAGAATTAATTGTTAATCAAATTAAAGGAAAGTACCTTACTAGAGATCTTAGGTTATGATACTATAGGGGAACAGTCATAGAGATTCTTAATACATTTTTGGAAACTAAGCTTGCAATAGTACCTAGGAAGCACAACTTACATGCTCACAATCTAGCCATGTTTGCCAGCACTTGTAAATTATCTTTCGATCCTAATCATCAGTTCACTGCTGATATTAGGCATAGGCTAGCTATCCCTAACAATCTGAAGAACTGGCAAGTTTTCTAAAATGATCAATAGATTAATAACTTTCTAACTTTAAACAAAGAATTTTCTCACAGTCACATAGATATTGATGCAAACAGTAATACTAAACAAATAGATGAGGTAGATGCCAACATTGTAGAAGAAATTTCAATTCAAATGCTTCATCCCACAACTTTCACCAAACAGGAAGTTCAAGACTTAAAACAGATGGACCTATTAGATTCCTATACCAATAGGTTTCATTTTTCATGATTTACAGTGGAAGTGCTAAATATGTTCATCCCTGCATGCTGCAGAGGTTCCATATTTTGTATACAGGCAAAGAAAATTAAAATATGAAAAGAGGGTATGCCTTAGAAGAATAATCAAAAGGTAAGAAAATCAATTGGTCAGCAAAAATAATAAAAATGAACCCCAAACCAAAGACCAGGAAAGTGGCTAGTTAAAATGCCACTGCTATCTTATTTTGCAAGATCACCAGGTGAAGGTACTGCTGCTTATCACATTTGATGGATGGCCCAATAGTTTAATCTAGACCATGACATGTTTAAATCGTTGTTGTAGAATAGAGAAAGAATATATGTCCAAACAGTTCAAGCTTGGCAGATGACTAGCTAGGTAGAGAATTTAAGGAGCCCATCTGCTTAATCTGGGCCCTTGGAAGAGACAAGGGTACATTTAGATAGGAGGGCAGTCAAAAGAAAAAGGGACAATCAAGGTTTGCCAGTTCAAGTGCACCCAATGCAAAGGAATAAAATTTTTTAGGTGTATTAGGCTGGGTAGGTAGTTTGAGGTTGCAGAAGCAGATTGGTAATCACTTGTGGTCTTGTCAAGAAATACTTATCTCACTTATGGAATTAGCATCATGGTAGTTGTTTGATGGTACAACAAGGAAGCATGACTAACTTCCCCTTCATCCCCTCAGAAATCATTCACTAACATCCCCTCAAGGACCTTGGGATCTGCCCAAAAAGTCCATTTTCACTCCATTCTTGTTAAAAACCAAGTTGACATCTGAGTTGACTTAGTCAAAAGAAGCCACATTTCTTGTGTAAAATTAATCTTTACACAATCCATTCATTTCCTTATTCTTAAGTCTACATTCTATAAACTTAGCATACATCCATTTCCTTTTTATTCCATATTAACATCTAACCCTATTATCTAGCTCCCTAAATCATTTCCCCTCCCCCTATTCTACAAGAAACTATATAAAAACACCAAAAAAGCTAAATATTCCTCCCCATGGAAACTATAGCTATATAAACACAAGTCGGGAAACCTTAGGTCCATTTGGGACCCATTGTTAGCCCCTCCACGTTCATTTCCCTTAGAATTTATTTAACACCCTGTTAAATAAATAACATTGTTCAACCATCCTCCGCGCACATTTTATTGGGGTTTTATTAATATTTGATTGATAAAATAACCAAATCCCGAGCGCATATTAAACCCAAAACCTAAGGTTTTAACCACCCGCAGCTGCGAATAATTAACGTTTATCGGGCGTGTATTTCTATTAAACCCCGATCACTTTGCCCTCCTGTCCACCATAGGATCGGCCCTCCCAGATCCGACGGCCCTAATGAATATCGGGCGCCCCTTCATAGCGGTACGATAGTACCCGATGGTCGACAGTTTCACCGTCGTACACCGGGAAAGCTGTCAGCCGCCTATTGCATCGGGCCACCCCTGACACATACCACTCCCGTACCAAAAGCGGTCCGACGCAAACCACTTACCGCCCTCCCCGCTTGCCTACGTCACCACATGACGATGCCGCCACGTCGCCTGCCACTGTGTTGTACCTGCGCCATGTCACCTGCTGACATCATCACCCTGCCACCGTGTCATGATGACATCATCATCTACGTCACCCGCCACGTCATCTTCCGTACCCACTACCTGACAAAAAATACGTCATGTTGATGTCATCCGAGGAAAGCGGTAAAAAGAGCCATATTTCCAAAATTTGGTTAAAAGTCGTGAAAACGACTATTTTTGGTTTATTTTTGTTTTCGTTGTGTAAACGACGTGCATGCATTTTTTCGCTATTTGCAGTCCCGGAGCTTCTACAGCCTATCAACCTGCAAATTCGACAACGTAGTTCGTCTCCACAACTCAACCTGTACCTGTCAAGTGCCCTCAGCACCCTGTAAAGAGGTATTTATCCGCATTTCACCCAAATGCCCTATTTTTTCTCTTCTCTGTTCAAAATTGCCGAAGGTACCTGCATTTTATCTCCATTAGCACTCCTACCAATCCTCCCCTATTCGGTATTTCTTATTGAGCTGGTAATTCACAGCAAACTTGCAAATTTCAACTAATCTCCTCTACAAACAAGCTATTCCTACACTCTGTTCATCTATATTCGCTCACAAACTCCACAAATTGCTCAAACTTTGAGTTAAATTAGCCGAGCACCCTATTCTGATTAATTGCTACCTATTTTCTTAAAGGGAAACCCTCAATTTCCTTTTCCCTTTGCTGACTTGTGCCCCTTTGGGCAAAATTCAACTCCACTTCTCTCGGCGCTCAGTCCACAGAGCCTGCAATTCAACAATTTTATGTGAAGAACCCAGTCAAAGTGCTGTAAATTTGTTATTCATCATAAACTGAATACACAGAAATTGGTTTGGGAAATAAAGTCAGTTTTCATACTGCTATCAATATCCTCTGAGCTTAAATTCCACTTCCTATTGCTGTTTGACACCTACATTGCCATCCATACCAACACTATCAAATATGGAGACTCCAGTAGCCTTGAACATTGCTCATTTAAATGCTCCACATATGGACTTAGAGTGGCTACCATTAGAAGATAGAGACTTTCAGATCAGAGATATGATGGGCCTTACTTCTCACCTCAAAGATGTGGGCCAATTCAAACACAATCACAGGAATAACACTGATATTTTAGGGATTTGGCAATCCAGCATGCCCATCTATTACCTTCCAGAAGTCAATGTGCTACCTGATTTCATCCACCTATGCCATGCACACTATGAACCCACTCTGAGGGTATGTGCTCTTCTATATCACTCCTCAAGCTATAAATGAAATGCTGAACTTTGAGCCTCCTCAGACTCTGGTTCCCCTCACAATGAAACTCTTTCTGGATCAGGGTCCAAGGCTCTCCAAAGCAGAAATATCAAGAGTTAGTCAGTTTTTTATGAAGCCAGAGTGCCAATATGATCATCCTCCTCCCTATCATCAGGTTTCATTTAATGAAACAGGCAAGCTCATGTCGCACATGATTTCATACATCTTAGGATGCAAAACAGGAGAATTTGTGGATGAGACTGTATTCTTTCTCCTAACCATATTCACCCTAGGGCAGCCCCCTGCTATCATGTATGACTATGCCACATTCATAGAAAACAAGATACATGAACAATTCATGATGATGGAGAGAGAAATATTGTTTAAATACACTTCTTATATATACCACTTGCTGCTCTACTATCACCCAGATAGTTTCAAGGTTCCTCTCAGGAGATTAGACCCAAAGGGAGAGAGGAGATCTATTGTTTATTGGACCTCAGTTTTCCATGAAGTCCACCATTCTCCATACACATATTGTGAGTTTTGACCTATTCATTTACCCTGCTACTTGCCTATTGATGGTGACTCCTCCTACCAAACTTACTGCTGAAATGCAAAGGATCTTGTATCTTTCTAAGGGCTACAGCATTGGTGATTGTTACTTCTACCAAAACCACACAGTAATCAGAATTTATGGGTGTGAGTTGTCTCCCTATAAGCTACCACGATATGTCCCGATGAGACTTTTTGCCTTGGAATATTTCAGGCAATTCAGTAATGTAGACTTGACCCATTTCCATGGGAAAAACAAGAAGGAACAGCTTAAAATCAGACACCAGTTGGGTCCCTTTGTTTTCAACAAAAGGGAAGAAGCATGGATAGATGTAGACAACATGCTAGGACAAGAACTCATGCTAAAACAGAGCTTCTACTGGGCACCATATGACCCTGAACACTTCATAAGCCTTAGAAGAATCAAACATAGGCTTTCAGGATATGTACACCAGCTACTCCCCCACATTGAACAATATGCCAATCAACCAGAATGGGTAGAGGGCACCTTGGATGATGAAGAGCTCACTGAAGAAGAAAAATTAGAGAGAGACATGAAAGAAATTGAGAAAAGAATTGACCTGGATTATGTTGCACAGGTCACCCTCACACAACCTTAACCAATGGGAGCAAGCACATCAACTGCTACTTCAAGGAAACCAGCTAAGGAGGCCATATCATCAGCAGAAAAGGGCAAAGAAATTGAACATTCTGAACAGCAAAGCACAATGGAGGAGCAGCCATCCTCAAATCCAAAAAAGGGACAAGAGCAAAGCCCTTTAACACAAACAAAAGCACCTGAAATCCCTGTGCTACAAACTCCTCACAATGAGGAAAGAGGTAAAAAGAGGGATAAAATAGATGGGACACCCACAGGGACATCCACGGACCAGCAAGGAGAAAAAGGGCAGAGGCTAAACCCTTATGCCGAGGAGGAAATAACTAAAGAGACCATAGGAAACATCAGGGGTGAGGGGACTTCTGAACAGCAAATCCCTCCTATCTTGGAAACATCGACCAGCTCCTTTCAGCAAGAGCAATATAAACAACCAGGTGGGGAGGTTTCATCCTCCCAACAGTAGGCCCAAAGGGGCTCAGATATAAAGAAGGCAATCATAGAGATTAAAGCTAGAAACGGGCCTATAAGGTTTCAGCTTTACAACCAGTTAATGAGAATGGCTCCGACAAATCAGTAAAGGCTAATGGCAGCCTATGATATAGAAGCAGGGAAGATGACACTCAGTCACTTCAGGCCTACTACACAGCAGCCACAGTAAGCTGCAGATTACATTAGAACCAATCTGGAGGTATTAGCAAAAGATATTCATCCTCTAGACCAGATTGAATTACATAAGCAGACAGAGAAATGGTTTATTTTACACTGGCAGACAAGGCTCTACTAGCCCACAGATTGCAGAACTCTCTATACAATACTTATGCCCAGTTAGAGCTGGAAAAGGCATCATCGTTGGACAAGGATAATAGGATAAAATCCTTGGAGGAGATCATCATAGAGTTGGGACATGATCCCAAAGATCCCAAAGGCACACAGGCCTTGATTAGAAAAAAGGAGGAAGACATAGCAACATTAAGAAAACAAATGAAGCTGCCAGTCACCATACATCCTCAAACTGCAGAAGTAGCACAACAACAAGAAGTAGAAGGTGTGGTAAGTCTACTTATGAGGATGAATGAAAGAATAATGGAAACAGAGAAAGCATTGGAGGAAGCTCAACGAGGGAAACAGCCAAAGCTGGCCCCTCAACCATCCCAAACTGCTCCAATAGTAATAGCTCCAATAATTACAACTCCTCCAACATCAGTTACTACAGCAGCACCTCCCCCAGGTTCAACTTCAGCAATAGGTGCATCGACTTTAGCAGATCCAACAGCAGCAGCTGTGCAAGAGGCCAGCTTGAGCATGGAGGCCATGATAAAAGAGATTAAGGCTCTTGAATTGCAAATGGAAAAGATGAAGGAAACAAGAGAAAAGCTAGCCAAGATTGAGGCTAGTTATGATAAGTCAAAAATGACAGTTGCTGAGAAAACGAGGGAAGTAAAGGCCCTGGAAAATAAGATAAAGGCCTTGGAGAAAGACCTCACTCTCCATAGGACCTTGACTGAGATAAAAACAATTTTGTGGAATAATATTGGTCAATCTCTTGCTGAACAATGGACAGGAATACAAACCATGTTTGACCAAATAGAATTGATGGTTGTAGCTCAGCATGAAACTCATAAATCCATAACATTGCTAGCGAATAAACCTGAGCAAGCTTCTCGATTGATTCACTTTTTGAATACTAGTACTGGTGACCAGCTGGCAGCACTAAACATCCAGAATAGGACAGAGACTATAGTAAGAGTCAAGAAGGTGCTGACCATGAGGAATTTTGTTCAGACTATAGAAAGGAAGTGCCAGGAAATGCAGATAGAGGTAAATGCTTTTAGACAGAGGCTTGAAAATTTGCAAGCCAAAGGTTTACCCAGTCTAGTTACTAGTGCTGGAAGGCTACTAAAATAGGAAAAGTATGCAAATAGACTCAGTACCTTCATACAAAATCAAATCACAACATCATCCAGCAACACAGAAGAAGCAGTCCCTCCCACAGGGCAGAGTTTATATGACAAAGCTGGAGGATTTGCGTTATATAGAGCATGCGGTAGCCCACTTTTTTCCAGTTTGGCCGAATTATTATACCTACACTGAAGCTGATGAAACATTATACAAATTAAGAAAACATCAATTTCCAACTTAGGATTGGTGGCAAAGTCTGCTTCAGATTTTTAAAGTAGTTTGAATCTCTTCTTATTTATTGACTGCATGAGGAAATTGTATAATGTGGCTCAGCTACCATAAAATTCAATTTAACAGTGGGGGAAATTCGTGCTAATATTCAAAAGCACATAACAGGTGTCACAAGATAGCACTACAGGACAACATTTCAAGGAAGCGGTCACCCACCAACAGCCAAAGCCAAAAGGTCAACATCACACAAGACACCTGCTACAACGAGTAAAGAGCTTTTAATTCTCCAGTTATTGTTGCGCGATTTTTCCACAAATTGTTCTTAATTATGTCAGAAGTAGATGGATACATTGATGTCTAGATATTTCCCTATGGGATATTTTGTAAAAACTCCTATATATACTTGTAAAAGATATGTATTGAGGGTTGATGATTTCTTCTTTCTGAAATGCACTGTAACATATCAAACTGTACTAATACAAATGGCGGTTGAAGTTCACTGTGTTTGAATGATCTGAAGGTGGATTGGATGTTCTGGGACTTGCTACAGAATTCCCGTGTCATGCTATGGAACAATAAGTTATAGTAAACTGTGTTTTATGTTTTCTATTTTGTAAATCTCATTTATGTTTCATAATCTTGGTAACAGAGAAGAAGAATAGCATAGGATTTGTTTGAATGCACCTTATGTTCAATATCTGTTATTAATTATGTTTTCTTCGGGACTAGTCATAAATATGAATTCTTAACTGTTCATGTTTGCACTAGTTCTCTCATTTTGAATACTGTTTAGGAATCCTTAATTTCTCCTACAAAATATTCATACATTTTCCCTCTGCCAATATAATGAAAGATTCTTGATTTCCTTTCATTCCCTGACTTCATTCCATCATTTCCAGATTTGAAAATTGTTTCTAGCCTGCCTATCCTGCTCTGTAGCACTACCTTTTCACCAAGAAGCTCTTTCAATAATTACACTCTCAATGACTCCATTGCCCAATGGAAAAATCAGTTATATACTTGCATCCCAATTCTGTTTGAGATCACCATCCAACAAACTTAAAACCAAACCTTGCTCATCATAACTAGCCTAAAACACTTAAAAACAAAGCTAAATTACAAAAAGAGAGCCCTCTCTAGTTGCAGGTAGGCTAAGACCTGCAACTAAAAGATTGGTTAGTGGTTACCTCGGTTGTATTCCCTACAGGAAGCAGGGAACAACCTGAGTGATAACATCATTGGCAACTCCAGTGGGGACAAAATCAGTTTCCTTGTTTCAACATAGTCAAAGAAGATTTCAAGCTTCCTATGTTTCAAAAGAGTCTCCTGTGATTGAAAACATTCTCAGAAAAACACCAAAAACAAATCTAGAAGCTGGCTCCAAAGAAGAAAACTCGTTACACAAGGTCAAATCCTAACCCAGATCCTCCAGCTGTTTTTGAAAATCCCAATCTAATTCCTAAGATCCTTAGGAAACAAGAGCAACAAGAACACTTTGCTGATTCAAGTCCTGAAACAGTTCAGCAAAGCTATATTCCAACCCCTGCTAAAGCTTCAGTTCATCCTCATACTGCCCCTTCTTCCCCTAGTTCTTCATCCACTTCTCAAGGCACATTCTCTACTTCCCCATCTACTTCACATATATCTACCATCGTCCCTGCTGTTCCAGCTGTCCCATTTCTTCCTGTTGTCCCATTTATCCCTATAAGTATGGCAAATCGATATGCTCCATTACAGTTACCTGCAAATCCAGGGGCTATGCCTCAGGATTATCAAAGTAAGATTACTTATTTTGATGGTGCTGGTTCCTTTACAACCCAAATGCACACCAAAAAGATGCAGGACTATTTTGAAAACTATGAAATTGATGATGATGGAGTAAGGATGAAGATCTTTGTTCAAAGTCTAACTGGTGATGTAAGGACCTAGTTTAGGTCTCTTACTACAAATTCTATAGTTGATCCCGAGGCCCTATATCAGGTCTTCTTAAATAGATGGGAAAAGAAGAAAAACCCTTTACATATATTAACTGAGTATGACAATTTAAAAAGGGGTCCACAAGAGACTGTCCAAGATTATTGTGCTAGATTTAACAATGCATACAATGCTATCCCTCAGAACCTTAGACCCCCACCTGACTTAGCCTTGATTAAATTCCCTGATGGATTTGACTCAGACATGGCATAACAACTAAGGGAAAGAGCCCCTCCAAGCCTAGCAGACATGCAGAATGTAGCTGTTAGTGTAGAGGAAAACCTGATTGCCAAGAGAAACCGAGCTAGAACTGAAAGAAGAACAACATTCAAAGAAGAACCTTCAGCATTTGAGCAAAATCTTGATGCAATCATCAAAGGAATGGATAGATTGGGAGACCGGGTAGAGAAAATTGAAAGAAAATCATCCTAGGAAGGGCAACCAAGTAACTCTACTAGAACTCAAAACTTTAGAAAAGGCCAAAACCCTACTACTAGAAGGACTGGACATTATCAGAATATCAGGCCTCCATTTCAAGAGAATTATGCAAAAGCCTCAACCTCTAGTGAACCGACAGAGGACCCTCACATTAACTTAATGGGCCTAGATAGTGAACAGCAAGTTTTTCTAACTCAATATGACCAAGAGGCCCATGAATTCAATCAATTTCAAACCAAATCTAGAGATTCATTTGATTTTAGAGAAGGCTATGAGGCAGTAGTCTATGAGGTTCATAAACAGTACAAATTGAGAAGTAGAACCATAGATGTGCCTCAGCCTACCAATCTGAAAGATACTAAATAGCTGAAGAAAACAAAGGATAAAGTTGTCTCAACAGAATCCTCTGATAAAACACACCCAAAGGAAGTCACTGTGGAGGATATATCAGACTTACAACCTTCAAGAAACAATTCATTCACACCCCATTCTTCAACAGAAGATTTGAATAACCCTCCAGAAAATAATGACGAATCAAATGTACCTGATAACAGTACCCGTAACCAAGAGAAAGTCAAAGAAAGCTCAGCTGAAAAAGAGAAGCTTGTTTCCCTAAATGTAAAGAATCAGATAGAAAAACCTTTTAACTTGGAAATAGAAGTTTTCAAGCTGAAAATTGCCATTCCCCTCTCTGAATTGGCCAGACATGAAGTTTATAGACAGCAAATCAATAGGTCACTACAAATATCAAAGAATAGGGATGCAGTCAATGTTTTGGATGATCAACCAGAATTGATTTTTGGTCCAGAAGTCAATGGTAAATCAGTAGATGGAGGTGTTCCTCCATTCTATGTGAGCTTAAACATTCGTGACAAACTGTTACATAATGAAATGTTTGACTCAGGAGCTTCCCATAATCTAATGCCCAAATCTATGATGGAAAAGCTAGATCTAGACATCACTAGACCCTATAAGGACTTGTTTTCATTTGATTCCAGTTAGGTCAGGTGCCTAGACCTAATCAAAGATCTTTGTGTTTCTTTAGTCCAATATCCAGCTAAGACAATCTTGATGGATGTGGTGGTAGCTGACATTCCACCTAAGTACGGTATGCTTTTGTCCAGATCTTGGGGTGCCAAACTCCAAGGATATTTGCAGCTGGACATGTCCTATGCCAAAATTTCAGTCTTTGGCCAGCCAAAGAGATTGTACTGAGAAACATTGATGAAATATGTGGTCAGCAGTCAAGAAAAGCCCCAAAACTTCCCCATCTATTCCATTCACTCTGACATGGATTCATTTATCTTATACAATGCTGATATGTGTCCCAAAACTGATGTCAAGCTCCTGAGAACAACACAAACAGAAAGAATGAATGAACAATCAAGTGCTTTAGATAAAAAATGTTTTTGTGTGATTGATTCAACAAAGAAAAATGACATATCACATGAGTTACAAAAGCCAAACCTGCCTATTGAACAAGCTTGCAAAACTATTAAGGCTATTCATGACCAAGAAATCTTATGGTACTTAGAGTTTGATGGGTCAGTAAACAAGTTAGGAGCAGGGGCAGGTGTTTGGATACACAATATGCAGAATGACCATGCACAAGGTCATGCATATAGGCTAAATTTCAGATGTACAAACAACATGGTTGAATATGAAGCCCTTCTATTGGGTCTCAAACAAATTATAATTCTAGGGGAAACTAAGATTTCAACTCTAGGGGACTCAGATTTGATTATACAATAGATGAAGGGAAATTTTGTTACAAATGATGTCAAGCTAAGGTCTTATAGGGGGGCTGCAACTAAATTACTTAACAGCTTCTTAGAATTTCAGCTCACTAAAATTCCAAGAAGTCATAACCTACACGCCCATAGTTTGGCAACTTTTGCCAGCACTTGTAAACTTCCTTTTCAGCCCAATCACTACTTCACTGCTGAGATCAAACACAAGCCTGCTATTCCAGATAATGTAAAAAATTGGCAAGTATTTGAGAATGACACCCAAATAAATAATTTCTTGACAATGAAAGAAGAATTCTCAAATATAAATATAGACACAAGCACTATTGATGATCAACAGCAAGTTGACAAAGTTGAGCCAAGTATATCAGTGAATACAACAAATCTGATTTTGCATCCAACAATCTTTGACTGTGCAAACTTACAAAAGCTAAAACAAATAGATTTTGGTGAAATGATTAAGAATCTGAAGTAACCGAACTAAAGGATAATTTCCTACCCACTGGTTTAACTCCCTTAGAAGATATTTTTGATTCAAATGACATTCCTAGAAAGCCAAAAATGCAACCCTTAAATGCAGAAATTGAGGAATGTAACATTGGGACCATAGAAAATCCTAAAATGATAAAACTTTCTAAAACATTACCTTCTGACAAAAAACTGAAATACATCAAGTTGTTTAAAGAGTTCCAAGATGTGTTTGCTTGGAGCTATGAGGATCTCAAGTCCTATGATACTTCAGTCATTCAACATATTATACCCTTGAAAGAAAATCAGAAACCTTTTAAACCAAAGCTGAGGAGGATTAATCCAGTCATCCTTGCCCTAATGGAAAAAGAAGTAAAACGAATGTTTGAAGCCGGAATCATCGCACCTATCATATTTTCTGAATGGATTTCAAATCTAGTACTCACTAGAAAGAAAACTGGAGAGATAAGACTTTGTGTTGACTTGAGAAATTTGAACAAAGTCTCTCTCAAAGACCACTACCCCTTACCAAAATGGATCATATCCTACAAAGGGTAGTGGGGGCTTCAAGGATTTCCCTATTAGATGGTTTCTCAGGATTTAATCATATCTTAGTTCACCCATATGACCAGGACAAAACAGCCTTTACAACACCCTGGGGAACTTTTAAATATATCAAAATTCCTTTTGGACTCAAGAATGTAGGAGCCACATTTCAGAGGGCAATGGATATAGCCTTTTCTAAGTAGATCCATGATTTTTTAGTCATATACCTCAATGATCTCACAGCTTTCTCAAAATCAGACCAAGAACATTTAAAATATTTAAGACAAGTGTTCCTAATTTGCAGAAAATATGGCATATCCTTAAACCCAAAGAAGTCCCTGTTTGGCCTAGAAGAAGGCAAGCTCCTAGGTCATATCATTTCAAAAGATGGAATAAGAATAGACCCGGACAAAATTCAAGCTATCCTCCAAGTCCCTCATCCAAGAAACATCAAAGAATTACAAGATTTTTTAGGCAAGATCAATTTCCTGAGAAGATTCATTCCCAACTTGGCTGAGCTGATAAGATTACTGAATAATATGCTCAAAAAATATTCCAAAGTTAAATGGACAATAGAAGCCAAGCAAGCCTTTGAGGAGATCAAAATAGCTTTGACAAAAACTCTTGTCCTTACAAGTCCTAGGTTTGATAAAGATTTTATGATCTTTTCCTTTGCTTCTGAGCATACTATTGCTGTTGTCCTATTACAAAAATATGATTCAGGACATGAGAAACCCATTGCTTTTTTCAGCAAAGCACTTAGAGATGCTCCCTTAAAATATCAAATCATGGAAACAAAAGAATATTCCCTAGTGAAAGCCATCAAATATTTCAGAGTCTACATTTTGTACTCTCATATAATTGCCTATGTTCCTAATACAGTGGTTAAAGACATTCTTACCAAGAAGGAATCGAAGGCAAATGAGGTAAATGGATAGCCAACATCTTAGAATGTGACATTGAGATAAAGCCAACAAAACTCATAAAAGGACAAGGGCTAGCTAAACTAATGACTGAAACCAACTTTCAAGCCCTAGACATCAATGAACTAGATAACGAACAGGAGATGGCGACTCCACAGATCAATCAAGCCTTCTTACAATCACCTTGGTATACTAACATATGTTTTGTGTTAAACCTGCAAGCTCCTCTAGGGTTATCCAGAACCAAAAAGAGATTTTTGAAAATGAAAGCTTCAAGGTTTTGCATCTTAGATAATGTGTTGTTTTGGAAAAATCATGAAGGTATTTTGCTTAATTGCCTAACTTTGGATGAAACTGACAAAGTCCTCAAGGAATTTCATGCAGGAGATTGTGGAGGGCATTTATACTGAAAATCAACAGCTGATAAAATCCTAAGGGCTGGGTTTTATTGGCCTTCCCTGTTAAAAAAATTTGTAATGACTTTCCATAAATGCCAAACCTTTGAAGGCAAGAAAAGGCTGCTACCCCTGCCCCTCAAGCCTATTACAACTGAGAGACCATTTCAACAATGGGGCTTAGAATTCATTGGGTAAATTCGCCCTTCATCTTTTGGCCAGCATAGATGGATTTTGATAGCCACAGATTACTTTACCAAGTGGATAGAGGCTATCCCTTGTAGGAAAGCTAATGACTCAATCATCATACAATTCCTAGAGACCAATATCCTATCTAGATTTGGTTGTCCAGAAAAGATCATTACAGATAATGCAGCTACCTTTAAATCCAAAAGAATGATCAGTTTTTGTCACAAATACCATATTACCCTATGTCATTCCACAGCCTATTACCCTCAAGGTAATGGTCTAGATGAATCATCCAACAAAATCCTCATCAACATCATCAAAAAGATCCTGGAAGAGAATAAAATGAACTGGCACAAAAAACTTGTGAATGCACTGTGGGCAGATAGATTGACCACCAAAAGATCCATTGGAACAAGCCCATATGAGTTGATTTATGGAATGGAGGCTATATTCCCCTCTTCCCTAGGAATCCCTGTGATCAAGTTGCTGCAAGAAATACAAGCAGAGCCTAATGACATTCAGAGAAGGATCAATCAAACTATACACTTGCAGTAGACAAGAGAAGAAGTATATCACAGAACTCAGATACTACAAGATAAACTCAAGAAGATCTTTGATAAAAGAACAAAAGCTGAAGACTTTTTCATCGGAAACAAGGTGTTGAAATGGGACTCCAGGAGGGAAGATAAAGGGAAACATGGGAAATTCGATTTTCTTTGGCAAGGACCATTTGTCATTCAAGCCGTACAAGGTAACAACACTTATTTCCTCAAGAGTTTGGATGGAACAGATACTGAAGAGAGCCCAGTCAATGGGAGAATGCTCAAGCATTATTTTGATCCCCTTGAATGAGCATAACACAACTACATATTGTACATAAATGTGTGTATTTTCAGAATTTTATTTACAGCAGTTAGATAGGGAACCAAATGAAACAAATTTTGAAGAAAATCAGGGAACTACATCACCTTTTGATGTATATTTTGAATCCACCATGAGAAATCAACAAAAGGACTTGGGAAGAATGAAGACAGTGATAAGTACTCAGAGAAACCAACAAGAAGTAGAGCTGCAATTTCACACAGATCAGCTTACAAAAGTATTGCATACAACCTACAAAGACCAGATTAAAGGTTTCCAGGACAAGGAAGTTTCACAATACAGCAAGAATTCAAAATAAGGCAATCTGACCTGCTGTTCTTGGCTTTTCACCAGGAAAATCCATCCCCAAGTGGAGCCACGGTTAGATTCCTATACCGATAGGTTTCATTTTTCATGATTGACAGTGGAAGTGCTAAATATGTTCATCCCTGCATGCTGCAGAGGTTCCATATTTTGTATACAGGCAAAGAAAATTAAAAGATGACAAGAGGGTATGCCTTAGAAGAATAATCAAAAGGCAAGAAAATCAATTGGTTAGAAAAAATAATAAAAATGAACCCCAAACCAAAGACCAGGAAAGTGGCTAGTTAAAATGCCACTGCTATATTATTTTGCAAGATCACCAGGTGAAGGTACTTCTGCTTATTACATTTGATGGATGGCCCAACAGTTTAATCTGGACCATGCCATGTTTTAAATTGCTGTTGTAGAATAGAGAAAGAATATCTGTCCAAACAGTTCAAGCTTGGTAGATGACTAGCTAGGTAGAGAATTTAAGGAGCCCAATTGCTTAATCTGGGCCCTTGGAAGAGATAAGGGTACATTTAGATAGGAGGGCAACCAAAAGAAAAAGGGACAATCAGGGTTTTCCAGTTCAAGTGCACCCAATGCAAAGGAAGAAAAAATGTTAGGTGTATTAGGCTGGGTAGGTAGTTTGAGGTTGCAGAAGCAGATTGGTAATCACTTGTGGTCTTGTCAAGAAATACTTATCTCACTTATGGCATTAGCATCATGGCATTTGTTTGATGGTACAACAAGGAAGCATGACTAACTTCCCCTTCATCCCCTTAGAAATCATTCACTAACATCCCCTCAAGGACCTTGGGATCTACCCAAAAAGTCCATTTTCACTCCATTCTTGTTAAAAACCAAGTTGACATCTGAGTTGACTTAGTCAAAAGAAGCCACATTTCTTGTGTAAAATTAATCTTTACACAATCCATTCATTTCCCTATGCTTAAGTCTACATTCTATAAACTTATCATACATCCATTTCCTTTTTATTCCATATTAACATCTAACCCTATTATCTAGCTCCCTAAATCATTTCCCCTCCCCGTATTCTACAAGAAACTATATAAAAACCCCAAAAACGCTAAATATTCCTCCCCATGGCAACTATAGCTATATAAACACAAGTCGGGAAACCTTAGATCCATTTGGGACCCATTGTTAGCCCCTCCGCATTCATTTCCCTTAGAATTTATTTAACACCCTGTTAAATAAATAACTATGTTCAACCATCCTCCGCGCACATTTTATTGGGGTTTTATTAATATTTGATTGATAAAATAACCAAATCCCGAGCGCATATTAAACCCAAAACCTAAGGTTTTAACCAACCGCAGCCGCGAATAATTAATGTTTATTGGGCACGCATTTCTATTAAACCCTGATCACTTTGCCCTCCCGTCCACCGTAGGATCGGCCCTCCCAGATCCAACGGCCCTAATGAATGTCGGGCGCCCCTTCGCAGTGGTACGATAGTACTCGATGGTCGACAGTTTCACCGTCGTACACCGGGACAGCTGTCGGCCGCCTATCGCATCGGGCCGCCCCTCACACATACCACTCCCGTACCAAAAGAGGTCTCACGCAAACCACTTACCGCCCTCCCCGCTTGCCTATGTCACCACATGACGATGCCGCCATGTCGCCTGCCACTGTGCTGTACCTGCGCCATGTCACCTGCTGACATTGTCACCCTGCCACCGTGTCATGATGACATCATCATCTACGTCACCCGCCACCTCAGCTTTCGCACCCACTACCTGACAAAAAATACGTCATGATGACGTCATCCGAGGAAAGCGCCAAATTTCCAAAATTTGGTTAGAAGTTGTGAAAACAACTATTTTTGGTTTATTTTTGTTTTCGCTGTGTAAATGACGTGCATGAGTTTTTCCGCTATTTGCACTCCCGGAGCTTCTACAGCCTGTCAACCTGCAAATTTGACACTGTAGTTCGTCTCCGCAGCTCAACCTGTACCTGTGAAGTGCCCTCAGCGCCCTGTAAAGAGGTATTTATCCGCATTTCACCCAAATGCCCTGTTTTTTCTCTTCTCTGTTCAAAATTGCCAAAGGTACCTGCATTTTATCTCCATTAGAACTCATACCAATCCTCCCCTGTTCGGCATTTCTTATTGAGCTGGTAATTCACAGCAAACTTGCAAATTTCAACTAATCTCCTCTACAAACAAGCTATTCCTACACTCTGTTCATCTATATTCGCTCACAAACTCCACAAATCACTCAAACTTTTAGTTAAATTAGCCGAGCGCCCTATTCCGGTTAATTGTTGCCTATTGTCTTAAAGGGGAACCCACAGTTTCCCTTTCCCTTTGCTGACTTGTGCCCCTTTGGGCGAAATTTAACTCCACTTCTCTCGGCGCTCAGTCCACAGAGCCTGCAATTCAACAATTTTATGTGAAGAACCCAGACAAAGTGCTGTAAATTTGTTATTTATCATAAACTGAATACACAGAAATTGGTTTGGGAAAGAAAGTTAGTTTTCATACTGCTATCAATATCCTCTGAGCTTAAATTCCAATCCGTATTGTTGTTTGACACCTACATTGCCATCCATACCAGCACTATCAGATATGGGGACTCCAGTAGCCTTGAACATTTCTCCTTTAAATGCTCCACATATGGACTTAGAGTGGCTACCATTAGCAGACAGAGACTTTTAGATCAGAGATATGATGGGCCTTACTTCTCACCTCAAAGCTGTGGGCCAATTCAAACAAAATCACAGGAATAACACTGATATTTTAGGGATTTGGAAATCCAGCATGCCCATCTATTACCTTATAGAAGTCAATGTGCTACCTGATTTCATCCACCTATGCCATGCACACTATGAACACACTCTGAGGGCAATTCTCAGTCCAGATGGGTCTGTGCTCTTCAATATCACTCCTCAAGCTATAAATGAAATTTTGAACTTTGAGCCTCCTCAGACTCTAGTTCCTCTCACAATGAAACTCTTGCTGGATCAGGGTCCAAGGCTCTCCAAAGTAGAAATATCAAGAGTTAGTCAGCTGTTTATGAAGCCAGAGTACCAATATGATCATCCTCCTCCTTATCATCAGGTTTCATTTAATGAAATAGGCAAGTTCATGGTGAACATGATTTCATACATATTAGGATGCAAAACAGGAGAATTTGTGGATGAGACTATATTCTTTCTCCTAACCATATTCACCCCAGGGCAGCCCCTTGTTGTCATGTATGACTATGCCACATTCATAGCAAACAAGATACATGAACAATTCATGATGATAGAGAGAGAAAGATTGTTTAAATACACTTCTTATATATACCACTTGCTGCTCTACTATCACCCAGATAGTTTCAAGGTTCTTCTCAGGAGATTAGACCCAAAGGGAGAGAGGAGATCTGTTGTTTATTGGACCTCGGTTTTCCATGAAGTCCACCATTCTCCATACACATATTGTGAGTTTATTGACCTATTCATTTACCCTGCTACTTTCCTATTGATGGTGACTCCTCCTACCAGACTTACTGCTGAAATGCAAAGGATCTTGCATCTTTCTAAGGGCTACAGCATTGGTGATTGGTACTTCTACCAAAACCACAGAGTAATCAGAATTTATGGGTGTGAGTTGTCTCCCTATAAGCTGCCAAGATATGTCCCGATGAAACTTTTTGCCTTGGAATATTTCAGGCAATTCAGTAATGCAGACTTGACCCATTTCCATGGGAAAAACAAGAAGGCATAGCTTAAAATCAAACACCAGTTGGGTCCCTTTGTTTTCAACAAAAGGGAAGAAGCATGGAAAGATGTAGAAAACATGCTACGACAAGAGCTCATGCTGAAACAGAGCTTCTACTGGGCACCATATGACCCTGAACACTTCATAAGCCTTAGAAGAATCAAACATAGGCTTTCAGGATATGTACACCAGCTACTCCCCCACATTGAACAATATGCCAATCAACCAGAATGGGTAGAGGGCACCTTGGATGATGAAGAGCTCACTGAAGAAGAAAAATTAGAGAGAGACATGAAATAAACTGAGAAAAGAATTTACCTGGATTATGTTGCACAAGTCACCTTCACACAGCCTCAACCAGTGGGAGCAAGCACATCAACTGCTACTTCAAGGTAGCCAGCTAAGGAGGCCATATCATCAGCGGAAAAGGGAAAAGAAATTGAACATTCAGAACAGCAAAGCACAATGGAGGAGTAGCCATCCTCAAATCCAGAAAAGGGACAAGAGCAAAGCCCTTTAACACAAACAAAAGCACCTAAAATCCCTGTGCTACAAACTCCTCACAATGAGGAAAGAGGTAAAAAGAGGGATAGAACAGATGGGACACCTACAAGGACATCCACGGACCAGCAAGGAGAAAAAAGGTAGAGGCTAAACCCCTATGCCGAGGAGGAAATAACTAAAGAGACCATAGGAAACATCAGGGGTGAGGGGACTTATGAATAGAAAATCCCTCCTATCTTGGAAACATCGGCCAACTCCTTTCAGTAGGAGCAAGAGAAACAACCAGGTGGGGAGGTTTCATCCTCCCAATAGCAGGCCCAAAGGGGCTCGGATATAAAGAAGGCATTCATAGAGATTAAAGCTAGAAACGAGCCTATAAGGTTTCAGCTTTACAACCAGTTAATGAGAATGGCTCCGATAAATCAACAGAGGCTAATGGCAGCCTATGATATAGAGGCAAGGAAGATGACACTCAGTCACTTCAGGACTACTACACAGCAGCCACAGTCAGCTGCAGATTACATTAGAACCAATCTGGAGGCATTAGCAAAATATATTCATCCTCTAGACCAAATTGAATTACATAAGCAGACAGGAGAAATGGTTTATTCTACACTGGCAGACAAGGCTCTACTAGCCCACAGATATCAGAACTCTCTATGCAATACTTCTGCCTAGTTAGAGCTGGAAAAGGCATCATTGTTGGCCAAGGATAATAGGATAAAATCCTTGGAGGAGATCATCATAGAGTTAGGACATGATCCCAAAGATCCCAAAGGCACACAGGCCTTGATTAGAAAAAAGGAGGAAGACATAGCAGCATTAAGAAAACAAATGAAGCTGCCAGTCACCATACATCCTCAAACTGCAAAAGTAGCACAAAAACAAGAAGTAGAAGATGTGGTAAGTCTACTTATGAGGATGAATGAAAGAATAATGGAAACAGAGAAAGCATTGGAGGAAGCTCAACGAGGGAAACAGCCAGAGATGGCCCCTCAACCATCCCAAACTGCTCCAATAGTAACAACTCCAATAATTACAGCTCTTCCAACATCAATTACTACAGTAGCACCTCCTCCAGGTTCAACTTTAGCAGCAGGTGCATCGACTTCAGCAAATCCAATAGCAACAGCAGTGCAAGAGGCCAGCTTGAGCATGGAGGCCATGATGAAAGAGATTAAGGCTCTTGAATTGCAAATGGCAGAGATGAAGGAAACAAGAGAAAAGCTAGCCAAGATTGAGGCTAATTGTGATAAGTCAAAAATGACAGTTGTTGAGAAAACAGGGAAGTAAAGGCCCTAGAAAATAAGATAAAGGCCTTGGAGAAAGACCTCACTCTCCATAGGACCTTGACTGAGATAAAAACAATTTTGTGGAATAAGATTGGTCGATCTCTTGCTGAACAATGGATAGGAATACAAACCATGTTTGACCAAATAGAATTGATGGTTGTAGCTCAGCATGAAACTCATAAAGCCAGAACATTGCTAGCGAATAAGCTTGAGCAAGCTTCTCGATTGATTCACTTTTTGAATACTAGTACTGGTGACCAGCTGGCAGCACTAAACATCCAGAACAAGATAGAGACTATAGTAAGAGTCAAGAAGGTGCTGACGATGAGGAATTTTGTTCAGACTATAGAAAGGAAGTGCTAGGAAATGCAGATAGAGGTAAATGCTTTTAGACAGAGGCTTACAAATTTTCAAGCCAAAGGTTTACCCAGTCTGGTTACTAGTGCTGGAAGGCTACTAAAACAAGAACAGTATGCAAACAGGCTCAGTACCTTCATACAGAATCAAATCATAGCATCATCCAGCAGCACAGAAGAAGCAACCCCTCCCACAGGGCAGATTTTATATGACAAGCTGGAGGATTTGTTTTATATAGAGCATGAGGTAGCCCACCTTTCTCCAGTTTGGCTGAATTATTATAGCTACACTGAAGCTAATGAAACATTATACAAATTAAGAAAACATCAATTGCCAACTAAGGATTGGTGGCAAAGTCTGCTTCAGATTTTTAAAGTAGTTTGAATATCTTCTTATTTATTGACTGCATGAGGAAATTGTATAATGTGGCTCAGCTACCATAAAATTCAAATTAACAGTGTGGTATATTCACGCTAATATTCAAAAGTGCAGAACAGGTGTCACAGGACAACATTTCAAGGAAGCAGTCACCCACCGACAGCCAGAGCCAAAAGGTGAACAGCAAACAGGACACCTGCTACAACAAGTAAAGAGATTTTAATTATTTAGTTATTGTTGCATGATTTTTCCACAAATCGTTATTAATTATGTCAGAAGTAGATGGATACATTGATGTCTAGATATTTCCCTATGGGATATTTTGTAAAAACTCCTATATATACTTGTAAAATATATGTATTGAGGGTTGATGATTTCTTCTTTCTGAACTGCGCTGTAACATATCAGACCGTGCTAATACAAATGGTGGTTGAAGTTCACTATGTTTGAATGATCTGAAGGTGGATTGGATGTTCTGGGACTTGCTACAGAATTCCCGTGTCATGCTATGGAACAATAAGTTATACTAAACTGTGTTTTATGTTTTGTATTTTGTAAATCTCATTTATGTTTCATAATCTTGGTAACAGAGAAGAAGAATAGCATAGGATTTGTTTGAATGTACCTTATGTTCAATATCTGTTATTAATTATGTTTTCTTCAGGACTAGTCATAAATATGAATTCTTAACTGCTCATGTTTGCACTAGTTCTCTCATTTTGAATATTGTTTAGGAATCCTTAATTTCTCCTACACAATATTCATACATTTTCCCTCTGCCAATATAATGAAAGATTCTTGATTGCCTTTCATTCCCTGACTTCATTCCTTCATTTCCAGATTTGAAATTGTTTCTAGTCTGCCTATCCTACTCTGTAGCACTACCTTTTCACCAAGAAGCTCTTTCAATAATTACACTCTCAGTGACTCCATTGCCCAATGGAAAAAACAGTTATATACTTGCATCCCAGTTCTGTTTGAGATCACCATCCAGCAAACTTTAAACCAAACCTTGTTCATCATAACTAGCCTAAAACACTTCAAAACAAATCTAAATTACAAAGAGAGAGCCCTCTCTGGTTGCAGGTAGGCTAGGACCTGCAGCTGAAAGATTGGTTAGTGGTTACCTTGGCCGTATTCCCTACAGGAAGCAGGGAACAACCTGAGTGATAACAGGACCTTGAAGAGATAAATGAAGAAGAAACAGAGGTCATTGATCTAAAAGACAATCATTTGCCTAAGGGATTAACCTCTCTAGAGGACCTCTTTGATTCTAATGACATCCCTAAGAAACCAAATATGGAACCACTAAAAGCAAACATTAAAGAATATAACTTAGGAATAGAAGAAAATCCAAAAATGGTAAAACTATCAAAGTCTTTACCTCCTGACCAAAAGTTAAAATATGTTGAACTTATGAGAGAATTCTAGGATGTCTTCACCTGGAGTTATGAGGATTTGAAATCATGTGATACCTCAATAATTCAGCATATCATACCTTTGAAAGAAGACCAGAAACCATTCAAACAAAAACTCAGAAAAATCAACCCTGTATTACTAGCACTGATTGAAAAAAAAATTAAACGTATGTATGAGGCAGGGATAATTGAACCTATAAGATTTTCAGAGTGGGTATCTAATTTAGTACCTAATAGGAAGAAAACTGGTGAAATAAGACTATGTGTAGATCTGAGAAATGTGAATAAATTTTCTTTGAAGGATAATTACCCTTTACCAAAGATGGATCATATTTTGCAAAGGGTAGTGGGAGCTTCTAGGATTTCACTTTTGGATGGGTTTTCAAGGTATAACCAAATTCTAGTTCACCCTAATGACCAAGAAAAAACTTCTTTTACCACACCATGGGGCACATTCATGTATATCAAAATGCCATTTGGACTTAAAAATGCAGGAGCTACTTTCCAGAGAGTAATGGATATTGCATTTTCTAAAGAGATTCATGATTTTCTTGTCATATATCTGGATGACTTAACTGTTTTTCTAAGTTAGATAAGCAGCATTTGGACCCTTTCAGATAGGTATTCCTCAAATGCAGAAAATATGGTATCTCTTTAAATCCTAAGAAGTCCTTATTTGGCCTAGAAGAAGGTAAGCTCTTAGGTCATATCATTTCAAAATATGGCATTCGAATTGACCCTGCTAGAATAGAAGCAATTTTACAGTTACCTCATCCTAGAAGTATCAAAGAACTTCAAGCCTTTTTAGTAAAGATAAATTTTTTGACAAAATTCATATCTAACTTGGCAGAACTAATTAGGTTACTTAGTGATATTTTAAAAAAGGATTCAAGTATTAAATGGACAGTAGATGCCAAACAAGCATTTGAATAAATTAAAATGGCTTTAACCAGAACATTGGTCCTTACAAGTCCCTAATTTGATAGAGATTTCATAATTTTTTCTTTTGCCTCAAAGCACACTATAGTAGTTGTTCTGCCACAAAAGGACGACCAAGGATGTGAAAAGCCTATAGCCTTTTTTAGTAAACCACTCAGGGATGCATCACTAAAATACAAGATCATGGAAAAACAAGCTTTTGCACTTGTTAAAGCAATTAAGGACTTCCGACTTTACATATTATATTCTCATGTGATAGCCTATGTACTAAATGTTGTCGTCAAGGACATCCTGACTCAGGATGGAATTGAGGGTAAAAGAGATAAATGGATTTCTATCATTTTAGAGTATGATATTGAAACAAAACCTACCAAACTAATAAAAGGACAGGGATTGGCCAAACTTATGGCAGGAACTAATTGTCAAGCCCTGGATATAAACGAACTAGATGACGAACAGAAGATGGCGACTCCACAGATCAGCCAGGCCTTTTTAGATTCACCTTGGTATGTGGATATAATTTATGTGTTACAAAAACTTGCAGGCTCCTACAGGGTTATCCAGAACAAAAAAGTAGGTTTTTAAATATGAAAGCTTTAAAGTTTTGTATTTTAGATAATGCTCTCTTTTGGAAAAATCGTGAAGGAATATTATTAAATTGTTTGCTAAAAAATGAATCTAACAAGACACTTCAAGATTTTCATGCAGGAGACTGTGGTGGACACCTCTACTGGAAATCGACAGCAGATAAGATCTTAAGGGCTGGTTTCTATTGGCCAAACCTGTTTGCTGATGTGAAAAAATTTGTCACCTCTTGCCATAAATGCCAAATTTTTTAGGGCAAGAGAAAACTATTACCTTCACCCCTGAAACCCATCTCCACTGAGAAACCATTCCAATAATAGGGTCTTGACTTCATTGGAGAAATCCATCCCCCCTCCTCTGGCTAGCATAAATGGATTCTCACTGCCACTAATTATTTTACCAAATGGATAGAGGCTATCCCCTCTAGACAGGCAACAGATACAGTGATCATAGGTTTCCTAGAAACCAACATATTATCCATATTCGGTTGCCCCACAAAAATCATAACTGACAATGCTGCAGCTTTTAAATCAAGAAATATGATCAGTTTTTGTAATAAATACCACATTACCTTAGGCCATTCTACAGCCTACTATCCACAAGGAAATGGACTAGCTGAATCCTCCAAAAAGAGCCTCATAAATATCATTAAAAAATTGTTGGAAAAAAATAAAAAGACTTGGCATAAGAAACTGATAAATGCACTATAGGCAGACAGGCTTACTACCAAGAAATCCATTTGCACTAGTCTTATGAATTAGTCTATGGCATGGAAGTTGTATTTCCTTCATCATTAGGAGTTCCTGTTATGAAACTACTCCAAGAAGCTCAAGTGGAACCCAATGATATTCAAAGAAGGATTAATCAGACAATCAATTTACAGCAGACTAGAGAGGAGGCGTACCAAAGATCCCAAATATGGCAGGAAAAGCTCAAGAAGATATTTGATAGAAGAACTAAAGCAGAAGTTTTCCACCTTGGAGACAAAGTGCTAAGATGGGATTCCAGAAGAGAGGAAAAGGGGAAACATGGGAAGTTTGACTTCCTATGGAAAGGACCGTACATTATCCATGCCCTACAAGGAAGCAATACATATTATTTGAAGAACTTAAATGGCACAGAAGTAGAAGAAGGACCAGTCAATGGTCGAATGTTAAAACACTACTTTGATCCTACCTATTAAGATTACCTTGATATTTAACATGTACATACTATATCCTTTGTAATGTCACTTTTAGATTGAACAATAACTTGTGGAGTTGAAGCCCGAAGAGAAGGCCCTAAGCTTTAGAGATATTATTATCATACATATAATAAAGAAGCAGGAAAAAGAAGATTGCATAACATAGTCAAAGTCATTCAAAGACCATTTGATCTACTGTTCTTGACTTTCCACCAGGAAAAGCCATCCCCAAGTGGAGCCACTGTTAGGCCCCTATACCAATAGGAGTCATATGTTATGATTGACTTGATGAGCTCTGTAATATATTCATACCTTTTCTTGTGGCAAAGGTTTTCCATATTTTCAAAAAAATCAAAAAATTTAAAAAATGTAAAGAGGGTATACCCTAAAAGAAAAATCAAAGGGTAAAAAGAATAAAAATGGTCAATAAAGGAAAGAAAATAAACCCCAAACAAAAGAAATACTAGGAAAGTGTGCAAGTCTAAATGCCACTACCTTTTCACTTTGTGTAATAAGCAATTGTGTGCAGTGTGTCACTATGCCACAATTCATGAATAGTCAAACTGTTTAAACTTGGCTAATTCATTTTTCAATTTTATATTGTAGAAGTAGAGAATAAATATCTAACCAAACAGTGTAATCTTGATAGATAAGTAGATAGGTAGAGTAAATAAAAGAAGCTCAACAGTTTAATCTGAGCCCTTGGATGTAATAAGTGCAGACTTAGATAGACTTTGCTATGTAAAAGAAAAGGAAGATTTGATAAGGGTTTGCCAGTCTAAGTGCACCCTAATAAAGAAGAAAAAATGCTAGGTTAAAGTAGGTCGGGTAGGTCATTGATGTTGCAGAATCATATATGATGAATGATGTCTCTAAATTTGTTTATCTTTCACTTTCATCACAAAGCCAAGGCATACAGTACATTGAAAGCATCTCAAGCAAAGCAAAGTCAGAATAATTAACTCCCCTTTTCATTTTCCCTAATTATTCACTAATTTCCCCTAAGTACTAAGGTATTTGCTAAATTGGAGGGGCTCAGAGCATTTCTCTGACTTTTGGAGGGACCGAACCCTCGGACCAATAATTTAAAATGCCTAAGTACTTCAAATCATTCATTCATCTTTATAAGTCTTTTCCTACGTAAAATCCTATTTTACTTAGGAAAATTACATAATTTCTCATAAAAACCTTGTTCACTTAAGCCTAAGTTAAATACACAAATCAACTGTTTTATACTTAGCGCTTTTCATTTCATTGTCATATTAATTTTTAACTTATATTATATAAATCCCTGATAATGTTTACTCTTTCCCATATTATATAAATAGAAAAAACCAAAATTTCTATATATCCCGCCCTTGGTTAATTATAGCCGTAATACGTCCTAACTGAGATTAATTAGTTAATTCGTAACTAATTAACAGCCCATAAATCTCCCCACCACATTAATATGGGATTAATTAACCCTCATGGTCAATTAAGAACCTCCCCAACCTATCACACCACTTCCGATATAATTAAATTAACCCTTAATTATGTTGGGCCCGCCTTTGTTAAACCCACATCGTATCGCGCCTCCCGTCAACCATCCGATTAGGTCCTCAAGATTTGACGGCTATTATCAATATCGTGCAACCCTTTGTGACCGCGTGTTAGCGTGCGATCACACAGTGGTTTTTGCACAGCGCCTCGGCCACGCGTCAAGAGATCTGTGGAATCGTTGGCTCCCGGCTTATTACCACCCGTCCCCAAAAGCGGTGTGACATGAAACTGCTTACCGCTTTCCCGCATACAACAAAAATATCATGTCACTCCCTGTTGACGTCATCCACCCGAAATCCAAAAAACCACGCCAACCCTTGATTTGCAAATAAAACAAACAATGTCATTTTCGTTGTTTCATACTATAAACTTGCGCTTCCATGCAAAGAACGTCGAGGTCAAAATTTCAAAGTTTTCAACTGCCAACCTGCTCAAAAAACTCACAGTCGACGCATCCCAGAACCTGTTAACCACTACCAGTACCTAAATTTCATAGTTCAGCTCCCGAACACAGGTATTTTTCCAAATTTTCGACAAAACCCTGCAAGTTCTTGTTCTCCACTATAATTTGACAAAAAAAACCCAAATTCATTACAGTTCAGTGTTTGTTTTCATCATATAAGTTCCCAGATCCTCTGTTTTGCCCATTTTCAAAGAAAACTTAAAATTCTCTTTCTAAATCCACAAGAACTAGAAATGGAAACCCCTGTGGCTTTGAATGTTGCACCTATTAATGCCCCTCAAAAAGATTTGGACCATCTGCCCTTGGTAGATAAAGACTTCCAAATAAGAGACATTTCCTCTGATAAAAATCACCTCGGAGTCTTTTGCCAAAGTAGTAACAACTATTTGAATGGCTCTCTTGTCCTGGGACTGTGGGAATCCAATCTTCCTAGGTACTTTCTCCCCTCAGTTCATGTTTTTCCTTACATAATTCATCAATGCCATGCCAATTATGACCCTCCCCGCAGAGCAGTTATGTCTCCAAGACAAACAGTTCTCTTCCCAATAATTGTTGAATCCATCAATGAAATGTTGCAATTTCACCCAGTCAAACTCTCACTCCCATTTCCATTGGATATTTGCTTGAGAAATCAAGTCAAGTATCCCAATTAGAACTTAATCGCTTCTGACGGAATTTCATGTTAGAGAAACATCAGCCCAAGGGCCCACCTCCTTATCTACAAACTTTTTTCACAGATATGGAAAGACTTATTGTTGATATGGTATCTTTAGTTATGGGATTCAACACTAGTGAATTTGTTGATGAGATAACCCTATCGTTGTTGTCAATTTTTACTCTTGGACAGCCCCCTGCTGTTAAGTATGATTATGCCTCCCATATTGCTGACAAAATTCATGAACAGTTCATGAGACTGGACAATGAAGGAGTTTTCAAATATACCACCTTCATATATCATCATTGCTTTATTATTAGTTAGAAAATTTCCTTTCCCTGTTATGAAGCTTGATACCAAGGGCAATCCAAGGTCTGTTATCTTTTGGACTTCCATCTTCCAAAAACCTTTGATTCCCCTTACTCTTACAATGAGTTCATTGATCAGTTTGTTTATCCAGCAACCACCTTATTGACATGGATTTCCCCTCCTAGGATCAATGATGATATTAAGAAGATCCTTCAGCTCTCTAAGCAGTACAGAATAGGTGATTGGTATTTATACAAAAACCATACAGAAATCAGGATATATGGGTGTGAGCTCTGCCCTTTCAAGTTACCAAAATATGTTCCAATGATATTATTTGCATTAGAATATTTCAGACAAATGATAAATTCAGACTTGGTCCATTTTTATATTGCCAAAAAAAGAAAGCTCAATTCAGAATCAAAAATCAGTTAGGCCCTTTTGTCTGCAACATTAGGGAAGCATGGAGAGAAGCAGAGAGAATTCTAGAAGATCATCTTAAGTTACACAAAAGTTTTGGGTGGATGCCATATGACCCTAATAGCTTTATTTATAATAGAAGAATGAAGCACATGATTTCACCATACATACACCATGGAATCCCAGAGATTGAACAATTTTCTAATATGAATGAATGGAGGGCAGGGACCCTAGTAGAAATTGATAGTGAACAAGTCAATATAGAGAATGTTATGAGAGATCTTGAGCAAACACTTGACCTGGATTCTTTTGGTCAGGTATGACTTGAGTCTTCTCAAAGGTCAAGGATTAGTGCGTTTACAACCGGAACATCTTAGTAACATTCACAGGATACCAGCACACCAGCTAAAGAAACATCCAAGGGAAAGGAACCAGAGAACAGTACTCAAGCTACAAAGAAATCTACAATGTCAAAATAGCCTGAAACTTATAAGGAACAGGCCCAAATGCACACTCCTCTAACTCAAGGCAATGTTGGAGAAACCCCAATCTTTCAAACTCCTCTGAATGAAGAAAAGAATAAAAAGAGAGACATGGAAATAGCTACCCTGACAATGGACCCTTAGAACAGCCTGGTGCTAAAAGGCAATGGCTAAATCCTCTTTCAGAGGAAGAATTTGTTGAAGAGACTATTGATAGTCAAAGGAAAGAAGGAGTAGATAGTCATCAAACTTTCCCAGTAGGTGGGACATCCACTAGCTCATAGAGACAGGAGCTAGAAAGACAACAAAGTGTAGAGGTATTATCTTTCAGGCCACCAGGAAAGGACACTTCAGATATCAAGAAGTTTATAGAAATAAAAGCCAGAAATGATCCATTAAGGCTCCATGTTTACAATCAATATTTGAAAATGGCTCCCACTAATCAAAACATATTGATGTAAGCCTATGACATCAAAGAAGGTAAAATGATAATGAGTTACTTCAAGCCTAAAGTGCAACAGCCTCAATCAGCAGCAGACTATTTCAGAACCAATTTTGAGGTCATGACAAAGGACATTCATCCTTTGGACCAAATTGAGTTGCACAAACAAACAAGAGAGATGATCTATTCTACATTAACTGGAAAGGCCATGATGGCCCAAAGACTGGAGAATTCTTTGAATAATACAACTTCTTAACTATAGCTGGAAAAAGCCTCCTCATAGGCTAAAGACAATAGAATAAAGTCTTTAGAGGAAGTGATCATTGGGTTGGGTCATGATCCGAAAGATGTGAAGGTTGTAGAAGCCTTAATTAAAAAGAAAGATGAAGATACAGCTTCCTTAAGAAAGCAGCTAAAATTTCCTCCTTCAAGACATCCACAGACTGCTGAGATTATAAAGCAAAGGTCTGAAGAAGAGCTAATGGATTTAGTCTTAAAACTTAATGAAACACTGAACGAGACTGAGCAAGAACTAGAAAAATCATTGAAGGACAAGCAATGAGAGTCGACCTCTCAGCCTCCCAATGTGATACTAGTAGTCTCAACTATAGTCCCTTCAACCCTTGGAACGACTCTGGCACCAAACATTCCAGCAACCATAGTTGAGGTAGTTATAGGTCCAACCACAGAAGCATGTACAGGAACAAAAATAGCATCAGTAGGGATTTCAAATCTAAGTACAAAGGAGCTAATAAAATCAATGGAAGAAATGAAACTACAAGTTTCAGAGCTGAAAAAAGTAAAATAACAATATGTTAACTTAGAGCAAAGATATGATCTCTTAAAGAAAAATGTTGCAGAAAAAACAAGGGAAATTAAAGGATTAGAAAACAAGGTGAAATCATTAGTAAAAGATCTCACATTTGACAAGCGTTTGGCAGATATTAGAAAGATTCTATGGACCAACATCACTCAGTCAATAAATGATGTTTGGCCATCAATCCAAATAATTTTTGAACAAATTGATTTGGCAAAAGGCAGTCTGCGAAGAGATTCAAAGGACAAGAGCAGAATTAGGAAAGATGCCTTTGGAAGCCACCAGGCTCATAATTTTTTTGACAAGAATAAGTACCATCTTGAAGAACTACACATTGAAGACAAAACAGGAACCATTCTAGATGTCAAAAGGGTATTAACTAAAATGACCCTGATGCAAAATTTAGAAAGAAGATGCCATGACATGCAGGAGGAAATTAATGCTTTTATGGAGAAATTTGGTATTTTGCAGAGTAAAGGGCTACCTAGTCCTTTAGTTATTAATGACAAATTAATGAGGCATATAGATTATGTAGACAAATTGAATCAATATGCAAGTAACCAGGCAAGTTCATCAACAAGTGCATTAGCATCAAAGGCATTGCCTACAGGCAAAGTTCTCTATGACAGTCTAGAGAACCTGTTCTATGTGGAGCATGAAATAAAGCACTTCTTTTCAATTCAACCTACCTTTTTCAGGTACACCGAAACTGATGAAACCCTCAGAAAACTTCAAAAAACCATAATACCAAAGCCAAAATGGTGGGAAGAAATGTTGGAAATTTTATAGTCTCTCTTTGGTAAAATGTAAATTTTGGTTATTTACTACAGTCAATGATGGTAAAGAGGATAAACAGAGATCAAACAAGTAAAGAGTATCAGATGCAGGTCAAATTGTATCAGTGAGAAAGTAAAAAGCAGAACAGCCAGCACAAAATTACATCAAAGACAGCAAGATGACAAATAATAGGGCCTAACTCCAGCACACTCTCAAGAATAGGGATAGCGAACCATCCGTTTGCCTATATCTATTATCTACAAGACCATCTGACCCTATTTCCATGTAACCTCTAGTTATTCATCTCATATTATATCTCACTTTGTTATAAGATATTTTATTGTAAATTTTTTGTATAAATTCTCCCTCATTTAGAGTATTGAGGGTGGATTCTTAGACATTGCTGTAAAACTGGTTATTTTGGAATAAAGTGTTGTTGGACAAATTTTGCATGGTTGGCTGGATGAAGAATTAATACAAAGGACTTTTCATAGGATTCATGTGTTGAACACCAGACAAATAAGTATCTTATATCTCATGTGCTATTGTTTTCTTATTTATTATATCAATTATGTTCCATATCTGAATATTAAAATGAAAAAGAATAATTGAGAAAGTGCTTAAATGCAATTTGTCTTCAATCATTTTTGTTCTCAATGTTTTCTTCTAAGCTAGCATAAACAGTGAATTCTTAATTGCTCATGTTTCCTAGTTTACTCATTTTAATCATTTAGTAAAGAATTCTTAATTGCTCTTTATTGGTGATTAGTCAAGTTCTCTTCTCTTAAAATATGTTGAAGGATTATTAATTGCCCTTCATCCCTTTTAATTTCATGCCATATTTTTAAGTCTCTATTTTTTCCCTCTTTAGCTATCGTGCCTTGTGAAGCCAACCTTTGTTGAGAAATCAAATCCAGTTGAGCCATTTTCTTCGACTCCATTAGCCCAATGGACTAAACTATTCAATTGAACCCCTCTGCTACTGAATTTCACCACCCAATCCAATCAAATCTCAAAGCTTTCATAACTAGCCTAAAACTTATAAAACAAAGCTAAATCTAAAAGAGAAAGCCCTCTCTAGGTACAGATTGGCTAGATTCTGTATCCAAAAGTTGGTTTGTGGTTACCTCAGACCCCTTTCCCCTTCTTAAAACTTCTGGGAAAATCTGACTGATAACAGATACAAATGACAAAACCTGCTTGGTATATATAGGATCCTAAGGGGTCACAATATAATAAAGGTATACATAATAACAATATAAGGGCACAGAAATAACAATAGTGGGATTCTATAGGGCACAACAATAACAATATGGGGTCTACATGGGCACAACAATTACAATAAGGGAGCTACACTAAAAATAACAACAATGAGGCTACACTGATATTATAGGGACCTAAGATGCCTCTCTCCTTCAAAAAAAGTGTTTTTCTTAACGATTGACTAGTTATGGATGATTTTGTATAAAATTATCAGCCTCCCATCTGGAATATTCAGTGGGTAAGTTCTTCCACTTAATGAGATACTTTGAAATTTATCGATTATTTAGTTGTATGTTTCTTGTTTCCATGACTGCTTCAGGCTCCAATATGATTTTTCCTTCTCTGTAAAGTTCTGGAAATATTGTTTGAACTGGGAGCTTGTTACTGATAACCTTCTTTAAGAATAGGACATGAAAAAATAAGTGTACTTGGGAAGATGCAGGAAACTCGAATTTGTATCCCATAGTACCAATCTTTTGCAACACCTTGTAAGGACCATAGTACTTGGATGATAATTTATTATCCTTTTTAGCTTGTTTGAGGAATATTTGTTTGTATGGTTTTAGTCATAAAAATACCCAGTTGTCTACATCAAAACTTCTTTCATTGTGTTGTTGATATGCCTATTGTTTCATTCAATTTATCACCAAAGTGAGGTTATCCTTTAATAGTGGGAGAATTTTTTGTTGATGCTCGATGTGATCTTCCATTACTTGAACCTTAGAATTTTCGCTTAAAGATGATGTGATGGATGATGGATTTTATCCTTAAAGTGTCTTAAATGGGGCCATTTTTGCTATAGTATGGAAGGATGTGTTATACCACCATTCAGCCATGGGTAACCACTTGACCCATTATGTTTGTTTATCAAATATAAAGAAACAAAGATATCCTTCCAAACATGTGTTCACTATCTCAATTTTCCCCTCAAGTTGAGGATGATAAGATAAGTTATGAGTTAATTGAGTACAAAGACAAGAAAATAATTTCATCCAAAATTTTCCAATGAAAATGGGATCTTTGTCACTTACAATAATATTTGGGTTTCCATGTAGCTTTTTAATTGTTTCCGTAAATGTAGTAGCAACTGTACTAGATTTAAAATGATGAGATAATGCACAAAATTGTGCATACTTGGTAAGTCTATCCACTGCCACCATGATGACACATTTTCCTTTGGACTTCGGTAAACCTATGATAAAATTCATTGAGACCTCCTCCCAACATTGACTTGGAATGGCTAAGGGATGTAACAGGCTTGGGGTCTTAATCGCCTCAACTTTATTTTGTTGGCAAACCAAACATTTTGTCGCGAACTTCTGAATGTCATATTTAAGTCCATCCCAAAAAAAATCCTTCTTGACCCTATGGTAAGTTTTTAAAAATCCAAAGTGTGTTCCTAAGGGGGATGTCTGCAATTCCAAAAGAATATTTTGTTTGATTTGTGAACTCTTACATAGATATAAGTGATGTTTGTAATATAATGAATCGTTTTTCTAGATAAATGTATAAGATGTATTGCAATCTTGTTGCAATTTTTGAATAAGTGTCCACACCTCTTCATCATTCTTCCATTCATTTGTTGCTTAAGTTATCCAATCAAGTTGGATAATAGAAATGGCACAGATCAATGTTTCCTTTCAAAAGCAATGGGCCTTACTTCTTGCATTGAAGCAAAACTAATTCCATTTCCTGAGGCATCACATACCACAATAAAGGTTTTTGTGAAGCCTGGTGTAGCTAAGACCAGTGCTTGGCACATTTCCTCTTTAATATGTTCAAAGGCATTAGTTGCTTCTGGAATCCACTAAAATGTGTCTTTATTTAGTAATGTTGTTAGAGGCACTGCTATTCTCCCATGCTTCTTAACAAACTTGTGATAATACCCTATCAACCCGAGAAATCCTCGAATATGCTTTAGGGTTGTGGGGATTTTTCATTCCTTAATGGATTTAATTTTGTTAGGGTCTACCTTAACACCCTCATGAGATACAATATGAACCAAATATTCCACATCATCTACTCCAAATAAATATTTGAAGGTTTTCTCATATAATTGTTTCTTATCCAATAGTTTGAGCACCCTGTCAACATGTTGAACATGATCATTCCAAGACTTGTCGTAGATTAGTATATCATCAAAAAAATACTAACACAAATTTTCTAAGGAAGGGTTCAAAAATGGAATCCATCAAACCTTGAAATGTGGAAGGTGCATTAGTAAGGCCAAAAGGCATGACCAAAAATTCATAATGACCTTCATGAGTTCTTAATGTTTTTTTTTCGGAAGGTATTCATCTTCATTTTAATTTGTTGGTATCCTGAATGAAGATTCAGCTTGGTGAAGTAAATTTCTCCTTGTAATTCATCCAACAATTCATTAATGACAGGATGGGAAATTTATCTTTAATAGTGAGATTGTTGATATCTCTATAATCTGGACACGTATTCCATGATCCATCCTTCTTGTGCACCAATACTACTGGAGAAGAGAAAGAACTTTGGCTACGTTGAATTATACCGACCTCTAGCATTTCTACAACCATACATTCAATTTCACTCTTTAGGGCATTGGGATATTAGTAAGGCCTGATGTTTGGAGGAACACTTCCTGGAATCAAGTGAATAGTATGATCATAATCATGAATATGTGGGAGGCATTTGGGAGTCTCAAATACCTTGGAATGATTTTCCAATACTTTTTGTAGATCTGGGAAAACAGATGATTTCTATGTTTGAACCTCTAGAGAGCATACAATTACGCCTCGTTGTTCTTTCATCGAAATCTTTGTCATTTCGTTAGAGATGATTATCTTCCTTGATTTCCCTATGATGGCCCTTAATTCAATTTCTTTTTCTTCCCACAAAAACTTCAAGAAAAGTTCTTAAAATTAAAATTTATCGTCCCCAAATATTTTAACCATTGGACTCTTAATACAACATCAACACCACCCATTGGAATGGAAATAATTGGACTATTTATTTCATATTCCCCCATGGTTTGCTTTATATTATGGAACTTTCTAGAGCAATTTATAGTTCCTCCATTTGCAACCATCACTTGAAACTCTGGTGTTGGATATAGAAAGCAATTCAATTCCTTGGCTATCTTATGATGAATAAAATTATGGGTACTATATGAATCAATCAACACTATTAACTTTTTCTTCTTGATATATCCTTCTATCTTGAGAGTTTGAGTGGTAATTCCCGCCAATGCATTATAAGATATGGTCGAATTCATTTCTTCTTTCTCTGGGGTCATTTCTTGGTGTATATCCCCTTGTTTTGATGTTTCTTGTTCCTTTTCTTCCTCACCTTCACAATCTATGTAAAAACATTTCTTCTCAACACACTTATGACCTTTAGTGTATTTTCTATCACAACTGTAACAAAGCACTTTTTCTCTTTTTACCTCCATTTGTTGTGGTTTCAACCTTGTAGGTTGTGTGAGGTTAGAAGCAACAAAAGTTCCATATTTATAGTTGTGAGTGGTAGACTTATTTGTTGCCATAATTTTTCATTCAATTTTTCTTGCCACCCTGAATGTCATCTCTAATGAATTAGGCCCCCAAAGGCGAGCCTCATGTTAGACATTATCCTTTAAAGTCCCTATAAAGACATAAATCTTATGCTCCTATGGAATATCAATTACCTTGATATTCAATTTTTGGAAGTCCTCAATGTGCTCTGCCATTGAACTTGTTTGAGATTTACCAATTAGCTAAAGAAGGTGTTTCTCTTTATATCTTCATAATGTGTTATCATTTACTCCATAAAAATTTACCAAGTGAAAAGTGGTTTATGAGAACATAGCCATTGGTACCATACAAAATGATTGGATTCTAAATATAAATATGCAATGTGTACCTTTTGTGTGTGTTGCACATCATGTAGATCAAAATATTGCTCCATCTGTAGTATCAATGTTATTGAATCCTTGCCATTAAAATTCCTCATATTAATATTTGGAATGTGATTGGTCTTCAGCCAAAATTTAGAGTCCCTAAAATCATGACTAACATTCCTTTTGTTCTCATCATGAATTTCATGGAGTACCTTGTCACCATTAGGAAGCATTTCTTGTAGAAAAATTTTCAAACCTTCCATATCTGCTTTTAAACCTTCCTTCGAACTTTCCATATCTACTTTTATTTTTTAGTCTAAACCATTCATCTTAACATTCATCATCACTTCCAATTCATTTTGGTTACTCTTTGTGAGAGAAAAATTTGTTGCACCTGGTCTCATAATTTTGATAAATCATGTTTCATTTCTTCCTCTTCTTCATGTGTCATAGTAGAGCGTTTGGTTGCTTACTGGGACTATCCATTTTTTTTATTTTAAGATTTTTGGTTTCTTACTGGGAGTATCTATTTTTTTAAGGCATATTGGAACCAAATAATGATATATATGCTTTACCATGCCCTTCGAATTACTTCAAACTTATTTTTCAAATAAAAGTTGTGCAAATTTAATAAAACACACACCTTTTTTTTCTTTCTTTCTTTTTGGAAATTGGTATTGAAACTATTGTATCTCTATAATTTCAGCCTCCAAAAGTCTGAAACTATGTATTTTGGTATCCCTTTGAGTCTTCTTTACAACACCACAAGTCAGACCAAGATTGAACTCTTCAAGATAAAATTATGTCAAATATCCCACGATAACCTGATTAAGGACTAGTTTAGTAGATCAAACTTGTACGGGATGAAACATGTCACCTTTTTAAACCTTTGACATTGAAATTGATGCAATAGAAACTACAATCAATGAAATTTCAATCACTTTTTACAGAATTCAAATTTGATGATTGAAAATAAAGTTATGAATATTTTCCCTAGGTCACATGTTTGAGACTGAATTCTGGAGCATGCAAAAACATTATCTTTTTCGAACCATATCTCAAAAAATATAGCGAACCAAGTTCTATAATTTTGCACAAAGCTCACTAAGCTTTTGGCTCCATGTGGTCAAAATTTAAGCTTCTAAAGCCTCGTAAAAAAAAAATGTTATAGCGAAAATTTCAAGATGACCTGTTTGAAGCAACAAAACCCTAGAATCCAAAGCTCTTATACCAAATGTTATGCAACCAGATCACAAAATATAAGAAAATATAGATCAATGACTTGAAAATTAGCCTCTTCAAAGGGGAAACCTCCTTTACATCACATAAATGAACAATATTTTGATGATACAAATGACAAGACATCCTTGGTATATATAGGAGTTTAGGGGGTCACAGTATAATCAAAGCCTACATTATAGTAATGTAAGGGCTCAAAAATAACAATAGTGGGCTTCTATGGGAAACAACAATAAAAATATGGGGGCTACATGGGTAAAACAAAAATAATATGGGGCTACACTAACCATAACAATAAGGAGGCTACACTAGTATTATAGGGACCTAATAGTCGAATAGGTGCCACTTGGAGGGCTAGGCCAACTTGTCCATGGAAGTCCTACTTGGTCAATTTGTGGGCTTATGACTCACACTAAAAATTCAAATTCTATGTCTTTTAAATGTCCAAATTGGGCATGACACAAATAATTTTTCCTTAGACTCAAAAATAAATTCTTTTGACTCTATCATGCAGAACATGCTTGAAAAATCATAATAAATACATCAATGATAAATATGCATATTAAGATTGAACCTAGTTACAATTTCAACAGAAAGAATGCTTTCACACACCTAACATATGGCTCCATTCCAAACATATAAGTGGCTCGTAATGTGAAATATGTATAATTCATGGTAATGTGGAATTTGTATGGAAGTTTAGTTTATGTTGGGAATCATATAATATATGGTGTAGTTGGGTCTATAAATGAGTATAAAAAATTCTCATAATTTTCTATTTTAATGTAAAACTTGCAATTTGTTCCAATATATACTACTATTTGCAGTATTCCTAATTGAAACTATTTTTAAGGGGGTTTTGAGGTTTTCAATATTATAATTGTCCATTTCATATTTTTAAAATATTGGAAAAATAATATATTCAAGTATTTGTAAGATATATGCTTTCAATTACTTTCCATATTGACTTTTAAGCAATCAAAATTTTTCTGTATCAAATCGAATTTGAATTTGAATTCATACTCGAACTTGGTAACTATGCTTTGATGCGAAAATAATTGGCACAAAGGGAACAAGAGGGTTAGTTAGATGAAGGTTTTCTTTCATAAGTTAATGATCAATTATGATAGGAAATAAATATGGTGGAAATCATGGTTAGATTATGTTTTGCAAGATGTGACTAGCATAGGAAAGGACATCACTATGCACTATCTAAAGTCACATAAGCATTTGTCTACTTTGCCTACTTTGCCAAGGAAGGCCTTCTAATATTAATAATTTAGATATAGTTGTGGATCTGAAGTTTGAATACTCTAACATGGATATGGATCTTCAAAACATGCTAAAGGAAGGGTGTGATTACATTTTGTTGCCACAAAATGTGTGGAGGAAATTTTGCATGTGCAATGGAGCAACAAATATTTGAGATATTGTAGGTAGAGAAGTTTACTTTAAGGGTTGGAAAAGTAGGAGATTATTATTTATTAATTCCTATTAAAAAAAATTATCATTTGAAGATGAAATGGAATAATGAATTATCTTACATGTTGAGAGTTCCCAAAATATTTTATTTCCAAACTATTTTAATAAAGTAGTTTCTTAATCAATGGCAAACAATTCAACACTTGAATGATTATAAATGTCAACATAAAGACATAAGGAATGGGGGAAGGGGGATCAATTTTTGCAGCATTAGAATTGTGTGCTCCATATTGAACCCAAGAGGGGAATTTTGCAAATATTTGAGCTGAAGAACTTTGTGGATTCACATCTCACCTATGTATTTCCTTGTTTCTCTTTCATTTTTTGTGTTAAGCTTATTTATGCTTTCACACATTTTCTTTCTCAATTGTAGGTTAATTTGTAGTTATAGATTTGTATTTATCGATGCTAAATGAATTCTACATTGTGATACATTTGGGTTTCATTATCTCTATATTACATGATTTTTTATGTTAAGTAGAGATTGTAAAAAGAGGAGTTTCGAGATCTTGTAAATTCCATCTTTGCTCATTTAATATATACATGATCACTATATCTCCAAGTTATTCATATAAGTGCTTTTGGGATGTATTCACTACTTTGCTTCCAACACATGTCCAATATAAGCAACACTTATTCATTTGTTCATTGCACACAAATCCATTCACATCTCATGAATATGTAAATATATTATAGACTCCTAGGATATGTGTGATTTTATCTCATCTTAGGCTAGCATAGACTTCCTTATTCACTATCAAGCTAAATATCCATTGTTCTTATTATTTCTTCAACCTTTCATTTTAAGCTATTTTTCTATACTATATGAGACCCAAATGCCCAATGGAAAGACTTTTGGTTTGAGAGGTATATAACATTTATTTCCAAATTCTTGTCATATATTTCCTTCAATTTTTAATTTATTGCACATAGTTTCATCATTGATGACAAGTGTCATTGATGTCAAAAAGGATGTCTAAGACAACTACAATATCATTCATGAATTAAAGGAAGTAGTATGTAGGCTACATATATTGCATAACCTCATCAAGTGAAGTCAAATTAAGTAAAATGAAGCTCAAAATTTATTGAGCTTTTGACGTGGTTATTATGCCTTAATGACTCTAGAAATAGAACAGTTGCATGGTATTCGTCAAGGCCTTTCCAATGGTATATCCCACTCTAAAAAATTCCCTCAAAATCAGAAATTGTGGCCATTTGAAAACTGACATCAAATAAATGACCCAAAACTATAGGGAAAAACCCCCAAATCTTCATACGTTAATCAATGCATAACTCTCGGGAAGATATATAGCTTGATGCTCAAGTTTGTGGTGGACATCAAGGAAAACTGCATGAAGTTCAACATGACTAATGGTTGTGCATCTTCCCCATATTTGACAAGTTCAACACTTGGCCACATATTTGAACAACAATAGGTCAATGAAATTGCATGACATTTAACACCCAAGGTGGCCCCATTCAGATTGACACTTGGCATATTTTTATTAGCTTGATATGATGATATGGAAGATTGACACTTGATGTGTTTTGATTGGCTCAATATGATGACATGGTTGATTGACACTTTGAGCATGTTGATTAGCTTGATGTGATGATGTGGTAGCTAGACATGTGGTAGAAGATTACAAGACATGACATGGTTGTTTAAAGAACATGGCATAGCACGTCATTTGATGACATCAGCAAGAAGATGTGGCATCAACAAGGGTTGCCACATAGTAGATACATTTGGCAATTTTTGACTCTCAAAAAGCTAAAATATGGGTGACACATGAAACCCTTCATGGGTTTCTAGGTGGCATGATGACATCATGTTGATGTCATCATGTGAATGACCCAAGATATTATCATAAGGCATGGACATGTGGGACCTCAGCACAAAGTTTAAGGGCATGAATTGGGTCATTAGGTCTTGGCATGGTCATATGGTGACTGTCACATTGTTAGAGCTCCATATTCTAAGGCATGAACGTCAACCCATGGTCAACTCAATTAGGCCTTAGTACCACGGGGATTGCTATATATATGTGTCTAAGTGCTCAGAGTTAATAACATTCGTGAATTTAATTGATATGTCATATGAGCTTTGTGTTTGGTTGATAGGTTTCAGTTCATTTCCTTGGTTTAAGTTTTAGTTTCAATTCTCTCCAGGTGAAGGGTGAGTTTTATTTCTTTTGTGTTTTGGTTTTGATGGTTTTAGCTATGGTTGCAATGACAGAGTAGAGGCAATGTTAGTCTAGTTACAAATCAAAGTTCAATAATGAAGGTTGATAGTCTAGTCTAAGTGACAATAGATATATATATATATATATATGGCAAAGATTGATGGAAAAATAGTAAAGTTGAGTTTATAACCATAGCAGGATCCACTATGTTAGTGGAGTTCCAACTACATTTGGTGGAAAATAATTGAAGTTCAAAGGCCTAGATACAAGACAATTATACGCATATAGTGATGATTGTGGCCAAACATTGGTGACACTAAACGAAGTCATCTGCCATAATAAAACATATTGGACAGGTAGTTGGCATGGTGCTAATGAATATATTGACACATTGGTTGTGCTAACTTAGCATTGGTAGTGAATTAATTTACATAATATATGAGTCATTTTGTTGTTCATGCTAACTTAGCATTGGAAGTGGATTGATTTATATAATATATGAGTTAACGTTATTGGTCATACGAACTTAGTAGTGGAGGTGGATTAATATCTAATATTTTTGTTGGAAACTTTACTATATTGAGAGGGGGGATGAATCAATATCATGCATTCATGGTCATCAAATTTATGTTTTTAATTTTATTTCTTATAGTTGTTTGATATATTAAATGAGTATCATTACATCATATGAAAAGAAGATTTAACATGTAAACAACATTCAACTACAACATAAGAATCAACACACAAAAGCAACACATGTGGACACCAAATATAAGTCGAAACCCATAAAGGGGAAAACCACGAATTTGTTGTTGTTGTGATGTAAAGAAAACACCCACTACCTTTTTACATCAAATTTTGGAGGCTCTAACGTGTCTACTATTTTGCAGTCTATAACTTGCTGAAAGCACATACTCCCACTTACATTATGTTTTTTGTAGGTTTCTACCTATAGGAGGCTTCTATCTTGATTTTGCAAGATACAATTTGCTAGGAAGCTCCTACTCCCTCTTTTACAAGCTCCAACTTGCTCTTTTTTAGGCTACTACCTGAAAGGAGACATCAATCCCATGATATATAAAAGATTTAATTTGTTGGTTTATGTTGAAGCCCCGAAAATCGGGTTGACAACAAGGGGGATACCCACCTGGTTCGGACCTTGGTTGGCAGCTCCTTATCCGTTTGGTATAGCGGGTCCGACTGGGGATAACAAGACCAGTTTCCCAATCTTGGGTGTGTGTGTGTGTGTAAAGTTTAAACAATTCTGATCTAAGAGTACGTTAAAGTTGATCTAATTCAGATTCTTAAACTAACTCTATGCTATTGTAATCTAATGAGAAACAACACATCTAATCTATGCTAACCTGGGATGTATATCTTCTATTATGCAATCTAAAGAGATTTCAAACAATAACTAGTAATAAAGATCATTCAACTATCATAAGAATAGAAATCATTTAAGATAAACCACTTTGCATAAGAAGTTAGGCAAAACAGTTGTGAACAGCATATC
>APFE030060916.1:0-24353 GCA_000404065.3 Pinus taeda | reverse complement strand
TGAGAAGGATTTAAATACTGCTAGCTAATTAACTTGATTACATAAATTTAGGATCCGGTTTTCAAATGACCGTCCTTCTGATAAAGCAAACTATTTCTAAAAATTAAATCTGATTCTGAACTATTTCTGTATTTGCTCCTTAGTGCTGTAAGCATGCAACATTTGACTGGGAAGAGTCGGCTGGTTGCCTTCCCCTTTCGTGTGTGCTATGAAAATAGAAGTAACAAGAGCCGACACCACTTTCTGGTAAACTATAAGATTTTTTAGAGAATCTTCCTCTGACTGGGTGTATTCACTACGTGTATACTTGGTAATAACTCAAATTTCCCTCAAATTGATTCTGCTTTTGCTATTTCGGTTTCCATCTTTGCGAATGATTGGATGAGTCAAAGACTTTACTTTCTGAACAATTCTCTGGATTGAAAACTGCCTCCGTTCTTCATTTTTCTAGTGTGTAAGCTTCAGGTCTTTTTGTAATCATGCTGCTTTTGTGCACCTTTGATTCTGAGTTTTAGATGATTTATCGACCTCAACATCTGTTGAGTGATACTCTGGAATCTGTGGTCCTATCGTATGCGGCATCCGTTTCTGAAGGGATTTCTTTTCTGTATTCCGAGCATTGGTGCTTTCCCCTTTTCCTTAGATGTTTCCTGCACATTGCTTCATGTTATTTCCTGTTTTATAGTTTATGCGAAGGAAAAGAGTAATGGTAATAAAGATTGACATGAAAGCTTTAAATCTTATGCATGCATAATTATGACATTCACAGCGAATTGACCCTTTGAAAAACAAAAAGCTGTCATTCCTGGATACTTTGGCGTACAATCATTAATTTCTTTTTTAAGGTGTGTGCTTAATTTTGATTAATGGGCAGCTTTCCTTGAATGCTACGCCGAGGAAAATTCGCGTTCATCGTAGATCACAAATCACAGATCGCATTATAGCATCGTGGCATCGCAATATCAGATCATCGCAGTATCGCAGATCTCAGAAATTAGTCATTGTGTGCTACTTTTATGCGATGTTGCGATATGCGACGTCGCACATCGGCCATCGGAGATTTCTTAAGTTTTTCATTTAAGAGCGCTTCATAGTGAATGCGATGCGATGGATTTCGCATCGCTTCTTCGTAATCTATTATGCTCAAAGAAAGATGTTTCATTCTTTTGTCGCGATAAAGTTTTAAGGAATCAAAAACAAAAATGTTCATAAAATTGTTTGTTTGAATTTTTATTAAGGGTCCCCATTTGCTTGGTGTTATTGCTAATATCAAACAAAGAGGGGGGTTGTTGGTGGCCACAACAGTTTACTTAGTCTTTAATTATGCATACATCCATCTATTTGCCTTTTCCTTCTCTTCCTTAATTCTGATTAATATTTTCTCCTCTTCTTCTTTTATTTGTGCTAGGTTACTCATGAACTAGGTATCACAAAAATCATTGTTCACTCTAAAAAAAATCCAACCATACTACCATCCAAAAGCATATATTTTTACATACATAACTAGTTGACTGTTATTATTCCATGCAAGAATCTAAAATGAAAGTCTCACTCTTTGTATTCCATTTATTCGTTCCACATTTTCTAGATTTGAATATTGAAACAAAATTAATAATCCTCAAATAATATTAAAATATTAATTCCATCCACTTTAATGATTGTATGAGTCAAGGAAAAAGCAATGTCAAACATTTACATCACAAAATTTTCATGGACCTCTACACTTGGCCACCTTTTCTAGCAACACATTTTGATCACAATATCTGCAAGACATTCACATAACAACATCTGTAATACATACATAGGGGCAACAACACATACTTAGTGTAACACTCTAACAATTGTACAATACCAACATACCCATATCTTTGACATCATAAATAAACATACTATAAACTATGGAGTGCATGCATCAACTATGGTTTAGACGCTTCAACACCTATTGCCATAAAAGAAAAATTTGTGAACAATCTTCCCCTTTGGAATTAATGGAAACACTGATTTGGTCCTCCCCCTTTTGTCTTGAGAATCATATTTCTCTGCTTACCTCCCCCTTTGACATCAATGGCAAGGGGTTATTGTTGTAAAAAAATAACAAGGAAAGGTTCATTTTGACAATATTGATGATGAATAAAATCACAAACTTCATTGTTTGCATAAATATTTGACTAATAGTCAAGATTTGAGTACGTGTCTAGTGAGAAATTAAAACTACCCTTTATAATATCAAGAAAAATCATCACATAAAATTTATGATCTACAACAAACTATATCACCTTGAAATAGCAAATGGACAAATTCATTGTTTAGAATTTAGATGTGATAAGAGAGGAATTAGGACACATAGTCATTGGATTAGGTTTGTTGGAACTATATATACTAGATAACCATGAAGATCAACCTCAGAGTTGGAAGATCAGAGGCCATGAGTGATTGATAATACACTTTCCAACCATTTGGATCAAGCCAAGCTATAATATTTGTGTTGATTCCAATCGTGGCCAAGTTCACGAGTTATTTTTGCCCCAACTTGTTGAACTAATTTTGTTGTCTTATACACATCATTTGTGCTTATTGTGAGATAATGTTTGAAGAGTCATTTTGCAGCCTTCATTCCAAAAGCTTGACATATAATTTAACCATTGCTTGCATCCAACACTTTTATTTTATTTGACACTTAAGGAAACTTGGATAGCTCAAATAGTTGTAGTGTGTTCTAGTAAAAAAATTGAAATAACAACTAGTATTACTCCATATACTTTGTATGACACAATTAGGGGATTTTGTCAGTGCACCATAAAGTGGCAGGTGACAAACATTAACATGCACTCACCCATTGGAATATGTGCTTTTCTTACTTACATAGATGCGCTATAAACATGTAATGATAAAAGAAACTTCTAAACACTTGAAACACTTTACATCAAATGAACTGACTAATCTTGGTAAATAAGGGGTGAGGAGAATTTTTAAGCCTTATGCCATGTCTAGTATCTAAGGAAGATTTGAAAAATGTCATTGCATAACTCACCATTGCGATGCTTCGCTTGGAAACACTTTGTTTGTAATTGTCAAAGTTCCTTGAGTTTACCCTCTAGTTTTGAATGTAAAACTATATCATGACAAGTATCTCTAGCACAACACCATCCTTCCCTGATATTTACAGCCACATCCTTGCACAAACTTAGTACTTGCAAATTTATGTAAGGCAAGTTGTCATACTTAGTGAGTGCATCTTGTGCATATGGTTTTCTTACTACTCAGACAACAACTGCATTTAACAAATTTTCCAAGGGATCGTGCATCTTTAGGAGTTTAACAATAATGTATCATGTACTGATGAAATGGAACTTTGAATATTGTTGCAATGATTTTCGGTAACCATATTGTATTTTTTAATTTGTTTATAGAATCTAGTTTTGCAGAAGTTTTGATCTAAACAACCTTTCCATTGTTGAGAGTGATTTATAATCCTCTCCACATCTTCAATGGAATGCTTGTAAACATCATTTATGTAATTGGTTATAATGATCCTGCATTGGTTGGCTCAGAAATAGTAAACACATATTTTGGCTAATGACCCAAAACATATGCTTACAAATTTTAGTATTTTCATGACAAACGAGTACAATTCATGGAAGTTTCTTGGATGTTGATGCAACCACAAATCCAATTGTAAATGCCTACTTAGTGTCATAATACTACTTCTGTAACCATCCTTGTCCTCAAAATCACTCCACAATTCTATAAATACTAATGAATATGCAAGATTGTGTGAGGATTCATGCTAATAATGCGGATAATTCATGTAACACTATAACATATGTTGGCACACAACGTTCTAGTACCATCGATCATACAATGTATAGTCTGTCATCGCATAACATATATACTCATAAATTTTGATTCCATAGAACCATACCATTGAACCATGTCTAAATGCATGGTGTTGGAATTGTTATCCATACCAAAACACTGACTATGTAACATTTAATTTCAGGTTGTATCCTTCAGTAATGCATGGAAAGTAACATTCTATTACATCTATAGGTCTTATTTTTAATGCTTCACTAATATCATGCCTGGTATATTTTAGTTCCATAGAACACTATTTTGCTACTCCCTCTTATCATTCAATAGTTTAACATTGTATTTGCCTTCAGGAAAATGTTGCATACTTTATATGTTCTTTTCATATAAAGAAACTTTAGCATTACCAAAGGTCGTGCAATTTTATATCAACAACTTATTTTTAGCTTCCATTAGATCTTCTTTGGAAACCCTAGCTACTTTAACTTTATTTTCTGTTAAAGTTTCCTCCCCGATCCATATCTACAGAAACACACTATCACATTCTCAAATTCATTAAAGTATGTATCAGTCTTTGCAAACTGTTAAATCCAAATTGGTCTACAATATTCCACTATGATAAAAATGGAAAAACTCCACATTTAATATATAGTAAAATTCAATGAAATCAAAAACATGAGAAGAAGGAGTAATTCAACTTCCACTACAAGAAACAAAAAAATATGATGCCTGAGAAGAGTTGAGTGTTCTTAGGAAGAATCCTTGGAATATGAAAGGGTCTTTAAATTAATGCAATGAAAGGGTTTTTCTTTTTTCTGATACATTGTGTCTTGTACTATAGTTTTGACCATTCTTGAACCCTGTGGGGAAAATGTAGGCCTGAGGCACTGAAATTCCTTAGTAAGCCTTGATAGGATATATGTAAATTGCTTTGACTTTTCCTGTAGGTTTCTACACTTCCCTACTATTAAAAATAGAACTAATCAATGACACGATTCTCTCCATGCTTATGCCTTTAGAGTCCTTATCTTACTTTGGGTTGACTTGTCTTTTGAGCTCATTTTAACCCCTGTCTAGTTAGTCAAAAAAAAATCATGACACATCATATCAGTGGCATCAGAGTCATATTTTTTTCTTCAATTTAGTTGAGTATCACCTTTGAATAAATGCATATCTTCATTTGTGCAAGTGATGTTGTGATATTTTGAAGTTATCATCTCCTCACAAGTCCGCCCTTCACAACTTGAAAGGGCCTTCCATAGATTTCTATTCATCAATTAATTTTCTCATTACATTCTCATCATGTGATTCCAATTTTCATCGTGTCCAAATTTGTTACAAACATTAAAAAATGCATCCATGCTACTTATTACAAGATATATTAATCGTAAAATCATCTTATTAGTGGCCATGTCTCTAAGGAGATGGGGTTTCTCTCCCCCTGAGGTGTTATTTCTCCAACACTGATCATATTTCTCTTTGTTCATGGCCACTTTCATTTCCTTGAGTAGCTCACCCTAAGTTGATGTGGACTTCAATTTTCCATTGAATTCGCATGCTACTCTCTCTTCCTTTTCCAAACTTTTGTGGGTTACCTCCTACTTTGTGCATTTCCTTTTGCTTTCATGTATAATCTTCTTGGGTTGTTCTTCTCCATTTTCCCAGTTTGTATCAAAGAACTAGGCAACTTGCAATATTTGGCCATGTGGCCAATAGTATCACATAAATAACACCTTATGTGACTTAGAATGGGAGGAAGAAAATTATATCTTCTTGTGCTATTATTATCATATGATTTTTCCAATGTGCTCATATTATTTTTTGCATAGAATTTGAAATCAATAGCCTTATGGAAAAAGAACATTACATGAAAAGCAATAGCCATAAAAAATATTTGTGTGTGTAATGGTAGATGTTCTTCTCATAGGGAAATGTCTTCTTTGATTGCTTTCTTGAGGTAACTTCATTTATGCTACTATTATCACCTAAAAATGATCACCTGGCCATTTCCTACTAGGTTGATCGAAATACACTACATAGTATGAGTTTTTACACATTAAAACCCATTTTCACCTTAGGAAATAATTCAGAGAACCATTTTCCTAAATTATTTCTTATTAAAAACAAAAACAAAAAACCATAAGAATAATCAAATAAATCATTATTTATTTATTATGCTTACAAAATAATTATTAAATCATTATTTAATGATTATTTCTAAACCATTTTGATTAAAACATTTAGGAATAATTAAATAAATCATTGTTTATTTATTATTCCTTACTTATCCCTTATTTCTCTCATGAGATCATTATTAAAACATAATTTAATAATTATTTCTAAACCACTTTGACTTTATCCTATTAAAATTAATTAATAATATTCTTTATTAATTTTTATTTAAACCACTCTCCTTAATTAACCAATTAATATTATTTTTTCAGTTATTTTAACCAAATAAATATAAATTGACCATTTACATATTATTTCCCTCTCTCAAATATAATAAAATATTCCTAATGGCTAGATCTTGATTTAGTCTAATAATTTTTTATTATATTTCTAGATCCAAATCTATCCTAATATTTTATAATAAATAGAGAGGTTTTCTCCTCACTCTCTACACATGACCATTTCATCATTATCGCTATCATACTATAGCTTCTGAGCTCACATTATTGAGTTCAAGCCACCATTTTCTTGTTTTCCCATTACATCCATTGAGAGAGAGATAGTTGAAGTTGAAGCACAGGGTAAAAAAGAACCCATCCCATGGAGGGGGATATTGTCTATCCAAGTATGTTTATTCTCCTCACTAGGTATAATCAATTCCATTTTAATAAAATCAATTTATTTACATTTCCATTGGTTTTTCATCACATTATTCATTGTTATTTGATTCTTTATGTTTTGTATATCATCCTTTTTACATGGTTTCTAACAATGTGTTTGTAGATCTAAAGAACATTAACATGTTATCCATTGTTTTTAGGATTATCAATCACCAATAACTAATGTGAGGGTTTTTGGTACACCTTATGAAAATATTCGTAATAATAAATGGCAACTCCACTAATTTAGACAACTAGAACCTCGATGACTGTTGTTTCAACATTTTTCTTTTTGTTACTTTTATATTTTTATATTTTTAGTATTTTTTTGGAAAAAAAATTGTACTTGTGGGTTTTTGCTTCCTTTTTATAGGTCACAAGTACTAACCACATAGGAGATGACACTTTCTACCACATATTTGTGAAGTGGGAGTCTCAGGGGCCCAATGCACTTTTTGGTGCTTTTTCTGCTCTGGTTGTACAACTTTTGAGCCAAAACTTGCATTGGAAGCATAGGAAACATGTCAGAACTTGCACTCCCTATTTTCTACAGTTTTTTTGCATTTTTCATCATTTTTTCAAGAGTTTCGTTTCTGTGTCAAGAAGGGTTTCTCCTCTATTCATGTCCATCCCTAGGCTTATATTCTCTTAGTTTTTTCTCTCTTTAGGAGGATGGAAACAAGTCACTTGGGGTCTTGAAATACACCTCCACCAGTTAGTAGAGAATTTTCTGAGTTGAGAAGTCTAGTATTTAGAATTTTCAGTCATTATTTTCCAATATTGTTTCCTTTTATTTTTCAGTATTTTTAGGCCTTACTTGCATCACTTCGTTTCCCTTTGAAGCTTGAGGTTGCATTTCTTATTTAGGATCCTCTTAAATGTCCTTTTTGCAGTTTTTTCTTTGCTCTTTTATAACACTTAGCCACATGTCTTTGCAAGTTTTTGATGCACCATTTTAGTCGCTTTGACCTTTGATCCTAGCCACATTTGGCATTAGGTCTTTTGGTCTTGTTTTTTCTTTGGGTTTCTTGCCTTGTCATCATTTTTTATGTTGTCTTCATAGCATTTTTGGGGTGGGAAATAGTGTGTTTACTCTTGTTGTTCAATTACCATTCATTTTCAATATAATTTGTAGATTTACACTTTATTTTTCAATAGAAAATGGCATCTCAAAACATGCTTTAATTAACCCATCAAAACACACATTTACACACACACTCAAACCTAAAGCGAATGAGATCTTAGTTAGAACCACCAATCCAAGACTTTTAAACACTCCACATTAATAACTTGAAAACACATATAGATTTAAGCCCGCTTTGGAATAAGAGAAAAACAATCTATTAGTTAAGTTAGGATTGGTGAGATAGGCTTCCAATAAAACCCATCGATCATTTACATTGAGACATAGAATTTGTCCTTGTATGGAGCTTGAAAATCCTCCACCATCTCAAGGTCAAAATAGGGGGTTAGGCATAGGTCACAATGTGAACAGTTCTCCTTGAGGCTACCCAACTTGTGGTAGGGAATCCTATGTCGACAGCTGACTACCCAAAAGCCCAAGATTCGTGCACCCTCATTGAACAGAGGTAACTTAGTGTAATTCTTATGAAAACACCTTATAAGGTTGGTTGTGAGCAGCAATCATCCCTTTATTTTGTCTTTGAGGTTTCTGCGAGTTTCATGATTATGTAGAATTTCTTCCAGATACATCGCATTAGGTTTCTTTATAATCGACGTTTTGAACCAGCAATGGAATTCTAACCACTTTCAAACCTTTAAATACTATCAGTAACCTCCTTAATCCAGTCAAAGGCAAAATCGATCATAAATGCCATAAAGGGGTCTACCTAGTCCCCTGCTCATGTGGCAAACCCTATGTAGATGAGACTGGAAGATCCTTCAACACAAGAATCCAAGAACACGCAACTGACATTAAATACAATCATTCCAAATCCTCAGCTCTAGTTGAACATTCTGATAAAACTAAGCACCAAATCTATATAGAAGATACCCGTATCTTAGCTAGAAGTGAACAGTACTTCATAAGGAAATTCAAAGAAGCCATAGAAATTAGCAAACACCCTAATAACCTCAATAGAGATGATGGATGGACCATAAGTGAAAACTAGATTCCAATCCTATCATCCAAATCAACCCCCACCTAACTATAATCCTCCTCTAATCAACTTAGGACAAACATAAAAGATCTAATCCATTATAACTAAAATAATTAGAATAAATACTATCAATCGATAATTAATAAATGAATTAAAATAATTATAATTATAACAATTAAAAAAAAAATTGAAGGACTTGATGAGCGGAGGAGCTCCCGGAAAGTGACAATGGACTTAGGGTTTAGTGCAGGTTAAGTTTTCGGTTGACAATCATGGTGGGACAGGGTTTCTTCTGTCCCTACGTTGCATTTCATCGGCACACTGGGGTTGGTCTTCACCTAGCTCTATAACCCATGGTTTTTTAGTCGTTAGTTCCAGTTGCTTTTGGCGGACAGGGGTTTGGGAATCAGCATACAGGTTTTTTCTTAACACGAAGTTTTTATTCAACACACCGTCGTGGTTTCTGGTCCCTTCGCGGCTATTTCAAGTTACTCCTTATCTACAGGCGGTTTATGAAGTGGATTAATTAATCTTTGCTTACCCCTAGATGGTTTTTAGACCCCCACTGACTTTCCCTCTAGCAGATGTTAGCTTGGTTACTTGACAGTTATGGAGGCAAACGTTTTCTCCGCAGTTTCTTCGAAACAGCTATCGATATGGCCTCAAACCGGAACCACTGTGGATGATTTTCTTACCTTTGAGCAAGATCTAGCTACAGAAGTAGAAGCCCTACCCCCACTCACTCAGCAGCACATACCCTCTATTTCGGTAGATCTAGAAGCTACGGAAATTTGAGAATACGCAGGTCCTCAACCGCTTAGGGGACCCTTTTTGTAGGATTGGTGCAGCAATGTGATAGACACATAGATTCTTGGGTCGGGCTCTGATCTACTTGCTATGGGGAATGCATCGATTAAACACTCGGTTGGGTTCCTACTCGCATCAAACAATAGAGCACCAGTTCTTTCAGCACCACAAGACCCGGGAAACCCCCCTCAGGGAAACTTCACGGACATTGGCATCATCTCACGGTACGTCGACAATTTAAAGGATAAAGGACCTTTGACAGAGAATGATAAGGTTGCACTAGCAGATGACCCAGAGGATAGGACGGTGGCAGCACTGAATAAGAAACATACAGGGCCATCTAAAAGGTAGAAGCACCTCCTCTTGAGCAGCAATGAGCCCTTCTTGAAACTTGTTGAAGACACACCTTTCAATGAGGTAATGGACTCGCCTGAAAAGGTACTGGTTGGCCAGGTTAGGGGCAGACACTACAGTGTTGAGCGGTTACAGAAGTGGACGATGGAGGTCTGGGGACATCACCTATCAGAACCCCCTTGTGTTCAAACCTTTGTGAGGGGTTGGTTTGCTCTCCGCTTCAAGAGCATTGCCCAAACCAATTGGGTCCTCACTACTATTTGGCACATTGACCATGCACCAATCCTCCTTCGAATATGGACTCCAATGTTCGACCCAGAGACTAAAAAGGCAGGGACTAGCCCGGTATGGGTACATCTCCCGGGTCTTCCTATACATTTCTGGACGGAGCAGATATTTAGACAGATTGGGGATGCCATGGGCATGTACCTTACACATGATGAATCATATATCACCACAGGAAGAATGGCTTATGCCATAATCTTAGTCCACTTGGACCTCTCAGGAGGACTCCCGGAATACATCAATATTAAATGGAGGGATTTGACTCGGAGACAAATGCTGGACTATGAAGGGGGTCCCTTCAGATGTAGGCACTGCCATAAGGTGGGGCACCTTCTCAAATATTTTCCACTGAACAAATGGAATAGCAGGAAATCAGTGAGGAATTTTCCCCAAGTTTCGCCAGTACAAGATGCTCTGGCACATGGAGACCCTGCTAGAGATGAATTGCCTCGAGCCACTGAGGAATTTCATCGAATTTCTACTCCTCACTCTGGGGAATAGGCACATTATCGAGCCTTGGTCGGCATTCAACAGAGCAGGCCCAGAACACTCCGAGGAAGCATGGTTGACCACCACTCCACCCCCCTCCACCTGTTCCTGGCTCGGCAACGACGGCCTCGGGAGATTCCTATTCTTTAGGTATGCTTTCCTTTCACTTACCCTCCCCACAATGCTTTTCTGATATTCATAATACAATATCTGAACAATTATTGAGTCTAGGTACTAATGTCCCTTTGGAGTCCCCTGTTACTAGAATTTTTGCCATCACCCCTCCCCTCACCACCTATGCCCCCACCCCCCCCGTTCTTCTTGTACCCCCCTCCAAACCTCGACCACATTGTTGGAGACCTCAGCCCCTCGATACAATACCGATCTCGTTCGAGGCTTTTCGACTATGGACCAAGTTGGACTAGACATTCTCCACCCCCCCACCCCCCCCCCCCTACTACCAAATCCTCCTGAGACCATCCTTTTGACCTCAAAATTGCACAAGCTCAAGCATATGTTGACATTTCTTTGGGAAAGAAATCCACTATCACTGGGGTTCTTAGAGCAAGAACTACCCTACCCGAACCCCCTCCATGAAGATCCTATCCTACAATTGCAGAGGGTTTTCTAGGCCCGACAAAAAACTAGCACTCCATCGGCGACTCTCTGCTAACTCTTTGGCTATCATTTTCCTTCAGGAGACCTTGGGACAATCCTATGATATTGCAAGAGCCCTGGAACTTTATCTACATGATTTACAGGATTGGATGCACACGGCTGATCTAGAGGACTTTCCTTGGGCATAAATACTAGATCTATTAAAGAGATCAGTTGCTGGGTTGGGAGGGGTTTTATTGGGGTCGATGTACACTCTGCTGAGTTGGGGACCCCTTTTAGAGTTGTCAATATTTATGGTCCCTGCCTAAATCGTCGTGCTTTTTGGGACCACCTTCTTGATTTAGAACAATTCTCTTCTGGAAACCTGATTGTTGGTGGGGACCTAAATTTTTCAATAGGCTTCGCTGAATCTTGGGGTTAGTGTGCTCAAACGGACTCTCTCTCAGAATACTTCTCATCTATATTGGAACTTCACCACTTGATAGGCATCCCTATTGCAAAATTACATGCTACTTGAAGGAATAATAGGGTGGGTGAAAGTGGCCTTGCTAGGAAGTTGGATCGATTTCTGGTCAAGGAATAGGTCATGGATATGCGCCACAATATTAGACAATGGGTAGGTACTGGCGGGCTATCGAATCACTTGCCAATTTACATGGAAATAGGACGAGGAAGAGATAGGCCGAAGGGTCCTTTTAAGTTCAATTTTGTCTGGCTTAAGGATGGTTCTTATATCAGCATGGTCACTGAATTTTGGAAAACTAACCCACCAGGGGTTGGAGGCAAGGCTTCTACTGGTTTTATTAGTAACTTAACGGAGCTAAAGAAGTTGTCTAAAAATTGGCCCCATCATAGAAGACTGCAGGATGATCATTCATTGAAACAGATTGAGAATGAACTGGAGGTATTTGAAAAAGAGAAGGGAGGACTATACAGATTTGAGGAGCACAAGAATCACATCACATCCCTCTACTCAGCATGAGGTAAGTTCCTAAAAGAAAAAGAAGACAAATGGTGATTTAGGAGTAGGACCATCTCGATTCTGGAAGGCAATGCAAATACTAAATTCTTTCATAAATTTGCAAATGGGTGGAAATTTATCAACACTATTTGGAAAATGCAAGATGAACAAGGAAGGACAACACATACTTCCCCCAGCTTGCCTCTCTTGAAAACTCACATTTTAAACAAGCCTACAGTGACCCAGTGGAGATTAACTTAGTAGAAATTATCAGGGTTGCACAGCTCTTCCCAAGATATGTGGATCAAGACAAGGAGGAGGAATTGATTCTGGAGGTCACTTTGGGGGAGTTGGAGTATACTTTAAAGTGTTTCAACAAGGAAAAAATCCCTGGACCTAATGGATGGTCCATCAAATTTTACTTGGCATTTTTTAAGTTGATAGGACCAGATCTGCTCAGAGTGGTGGAGGAGTCAAGGGTTTTTGGTCGGATGGAAGCTACCATCTCATCCACATTCATTGCTCTAATCCTGAAGGTTGACAATCCATCCACCTTTGCAGAATTTCGCCCTATATCGCTATGTAACTATTTGTATAAGATTATGGCCAGAATTATTGCAAATAGATTGAGGCCCATATTATCTAAGCACATCCTACCTGAAGAATTTGCATTCCTGAAGGATAGACAAATTCATGAAGCGATTGGAATGGCACAGGAGGTTTTACACACTCTACACAGCAGGAAGGGCAAAGGTATGTTAATGAAGGTGGATTTATCTAAAGCTTTCGACCGAGTGAACTGGTTATATCTGAGAATGCTTCTTACCCACCTAGGCTTCCCTTTCATTTTCATTAAATGGATCATGGGTTGTATTACTAACATACCTTTCAATGTTTTGGTCAACAGGAGTGCATCCCCTTTCTTCTCGTCAACTCGTGGCCTTCATCAGAGGTGTCCTCTCTCCCCTTTGCTTTTCATCTTGATTATGGAAGGCCTAAAATAGTTAATTACAGAAGAGCATTGGAGAGGCAGACTATCTGGTATTAAGATTATAGATGATTTCACACTCACTCACCTACTTTTCGTGGATAACATGTTGATATTTCTCAATGGAAGTGTGGGGGATATTACTTCGATCAGAGATATATTTTCCTTATTTCAAAAGGCCACTCGTATGATCATCAACGAAGTAAAATCTACTTTGATGGTTGTGACCTACACTCAGAATGAAATTCATTACACGCTCCACACATTTAACTTTACATTGATTTCTCTGGAGGAGGGGCTGAAATATTTGGGATATAAGTTAAAGCCGATTGGATATAAGATTGCAGACTAGACTTAGCTCATAGCTAATTTGGAAAAGTGGCTAAGTACTTGGTACTTAAGATTTTTATCCTGTGCAAGCCGTTTGACACTTATCAAGAGTGTTCTGGAAGTGACCCCAGTCTATTGGATGTCACTTGCCTAGATTCCCAGGGGTATTCTAGCGAGAATCCAAAACCTTTGCTGCAGATTCTTATGGAGGGGTAATTAGTTGGGAAGATTATTTTCTTGGGCTAAATGGGATGCCCTCACACTTCCAAAAAAATGGGGTGGTTGGGGACTCAAAAAGCTTGATGATTTTTCCTCAGCCCTGGCTGCTAAACTTGGTTGGCAGTTGGTTGCTTCAGACAGCCTATGGAAAAGAGTAGCCTACTCAAAATATATCGCCCCTGCTCGTGTACTAGAATGGATTAGAAGAACGGCTAGGCTCTACATGGGAATTTTGATTATCTAGAAGGTTGTCCTGAAAGCTTTGGATCTCATTCGCACGGGCATCACCTGGAGAATTAAATCTGGGAACAAGGTTTGCATTGGTATTGACCCGTGGATTGGCTGTGGAAATATGCACAGATTACTTACTGATCTCTTATTGTACCTAAGGGAGCATCAAATCATACACCTTGCACACATTGCTGATGATTACAACACCACTTTTCTTCAACAAGCTTGGAAATTCGACATACAACTCAACATTCCTCCACCACGGCAGTAGCACTAGAGGAACTATATATAAGCTCTCCTAGAGGCTCATATCAGATTGAATGGGGATGATGATGAGATCATCTGGGCGCTAGCGAAATTAGGGAGATACACTCCAAAGGAGGGATACATTGTGCTGGCAAAATCTCGAAAGCTCCCCATTCTACAAAAGTGATAGAAACACCTCTGGAAACTCAAGGCGCCTCCTAGATCCAGACTTTTAATGTGGTGCATCCTTCGAAATAGAATTCCAATGGGGGACAACCTGATGAAGTGATCCTTCTTTGGCCCACACTAGTGTCATTTCTACAACGAGGGTGAATCTGCTTCCCACATTTTCTTGAACTGCCCGATCATTCGCCACTTATGGAACCTTGTATCATCTGCCATACCATCCTCTTATACCTAGCATCCGGGCACCCTGGATGAGACCTGGAAAAATTGGTATTCCTCTGTTACTCCCCCCAAATTAAGAAATCTCCCCTTATTGTTCTGTTGGGTTGTCTGGATTGCCCGTAATCATCTCATTTTTCAAAATTCCCCTCCCAGGTGGCCTGTCATTGCAGCCTTGATCAAAGCAAACTTTGACCACATCCCTGATGACTCACCCATAACTCGAACCCTCATCATCACACCTGAAATGATTTATCCCATCCGTCCCTAGGAATTTTTTGATGGGGCCGTACAAGCGGATGGTTGTGGGGGGGGGGTCTATCCTTCACCTATCCGAGAGGTACTCCTTCTGGCTATCCATGGGATTGAGAGGGGGAACAAATAACTTTGTTGAACTTTCAGCATCCTATTTCATTATCTGATTTGCAACAGAGAAGAACTGCCATGCTCTACAACTGTTTGGTGACTCTAAGATTGTCTCCGACTGGTTAAATAAGCGTTCCTATTGCTGGTCTTTTTCATTAAGACACATACTTGACAAAGCATTAAGATTGATCTCCCATTTTGATTTCTTTTCATGTAATCACATCTACAGGGAGCGGAACTCAGAGGCTGACCGTCTTTCCAAAGAAGGCGTGAACCAGGAACAGGGCCTCTGGCTTATCATTGAGCAGATAGATGGAGCTAGCTACCAGTACTATCATAGACCATTTATGGACATAATGGTCTAATTTTTGGACAGTTATCTCGGATATTGTACATATTTATTTTCTTTTTTATGAACTGTTATGAGGCCATTATGATTGGGTCTGCACTTATTTTTGGTATTATCTCCCTACATGGAACTAGATAATATTTACATGATTATTTATGGTACTTTTTTTGGACTCCTCCCTGACTATGTTGGGGCTACTACCCAGATGATTGCGATGGTGGTTTTTGATATTTCATCATTTCTGCTTTAGGTCGATGGAAATATCGGAATATGCATATGCATCTATGAAATTTAATTTCTTCCATTAATGAAATTATGATTTTTTTATGTAAAATAATAATAATAATAATTAATAATTAATTATAAAATAAATATAATTAAAAGTAAATAGTTAAATCAAACAATTAATTAAAAAATAAATTAAAATAATTATAAAAGAATCAAATAAATATAATTAAAACGAAATCGTCAAATACAAATTATTTAATATAACCATGATCACAATAAAACAAAAAAATTTATTCTAATTAATATTCAACATGATAAAATCAATATAAATACAAATAATATCAATTACAATAAAACATATTACTGAAACAAATAGAATAAGAAAAATGGATTGCCAATATAATAAATTAGAATAAATACTAATTAGTAAATAAATTAAAATAAATAGAATTAGAACATTTAAAATTAATAATTAATAAAAGAAATATAATAAAAATAATTAAAATAAATCATTAATGAAATTAAATAATTAAATAATAAAAAATAATTAATTAATTAAATAATTAGAAATTAATCAACTTAAATATAATTAAAATACAAATGATAATAAAAATACAATTAATATAACATAACCTTTAAAAAAAATTAAATAAATTAAATTAATTCTTCTATTTAAAAACCCTAGATTTCACAAATACAATCAAATTAACAAAATATAATAAAACAATTAAAATTATAATTAACAAATCCTAATACTTGTCGGCTAAACAGCTTATACATCTTTATATATTTGGAAAATGAGATTAGTCTTTCAACAATTTTTCACATCCTAAAAACGAACCACCGTTGCTAGTTTGAAACATTGATTATAAAGAAACCTAATGTGATGTATCCGGAAGAAATTCTACATAATCATCCCTTTACCTTAACTTCCCCTAAACTACTCTACTTGCGAGGATGAGATTCCACAAATAAGAAGTTGTTTGGAAGGCCATCTAAAACATAGAACTGGGACTTGTTTAAGGAGTAGACAACCTCTAGGCTAGAGGTCATTTCTCATTAATAAGATGTACTTTCCTGAATTAGAGTAGTTTTACATTTTAGTTAGCTTGCACTTTGCTCCACTTCACTAGGTGTTTGCTTTCTCTCTATTATTCTTTTTCTTCCATCCTCATCCTTTAGGCTTTAGTGTGTTCATTGTCCTGACACCATTGCACCTCTTAGGTGTTTATCATGGAGACTTCGTGGACTTCTCCCTCATTTTCCATTAGGACATCCTTTAACTCTTGCTTGGCGAGTCAGGGTCCCTCCACCTAGTCCACAAATAGACTCTAGCTCCTATGATTCCTCTAGTTCATCCTCAAATTATGATTCCTCTCAGTCCCCAGTTGCTACCATGTTATGTGAAAATAGGGGTGGTAACATTAGTCCCAATACTAGCACCAATAATGGAGGTAATCATGGAGGTAAAATTGGAACCTTTAAGGAATGGCTTTTTCCCAACCCTTTCTCCCTTACATGGTTGATTTAAGTCTACCAGATTTGAAACATCTTATCAATGATCCTCTTCTCCATGACCAGAGTTGGCCACCTATGCTTACCAAATTCCCATCAGATATACCAAAACTTGAAGGGAATCCCATAGAGGATCCCACCAACCAATTTCGCTCATTCCATATGTGGTGCTATTCCAATTATATCATAGAAGACTCCATTCGTCTACACCTTTTACACTGCACTCTCACCGGAGTTGCCACAAAACAGTATGTAGACAAAGCCCATGCCTCTCATTCCACACTTGTGACACTATCTGATGCCTTTTCATCCTATTTTCAATTACCTCTGTCAAACTCATGCCACTTACCTCTCTGATCATGTACAAGAATGGCACAAAAGGTAGATCATATGTAAAGCTCCATAATTCAAAGACTGTGTCTACATGGATTGGTTTTTACAAATTCTCCATACCCCCATGGGTAAATATGTTACTTCACATCTCCCTCAAATTGAGGAAGAATCTCTCCAGATAGCTTTGAAATATATGCCTAGTCAGATTATGTTTATACCGTCCTTCCTGACCTTCCTAGGCCTGGTGCTTCATCTACACTGGGGGCATCTCAATCCACTAAAAATATCGTTGGGTCAATCTCTTACCCTAAATCATTTCCATATCCTCAAACTCCTATGATTTATGGTCAACCTTAGGGGGGGACAAGTTTCACCTATTCTTACCCTCCTCCTGATCCTTCACACGTTATCTCATACCAAGGAATGAGTATTTCTTATACATTTTCTCATCCACATCAGTCAGTGTTAGGCCCAATTGTTACTCAACTTAGTTGCCATAATTTTTCCGTGAATCCTTATTACCCATATGCACCACCTAGTGCTCCATCTCTAATGACACCAACACCTCAACCTCCCATGCCTCGACCACCTCTTTCACCACAACAACTGCCTCCTCAAGGCTAACTCCATACATAGCAGAATGTTCCCCTCCCCCTAATCCCAATAAAAGGAACAAGGGGAAATGTAACCAGAATAAACCATCTAGGAAAACCCAAGCAACAAAGGTCGACAACCTAATCCCAATAAGGGTGATCAATCTAGCCTCGCAACCTAGCAATAGGGAAGACAACCCAAGCAAAACAAGTCTCTGCAAACCCATAAACCTTTTTCTTATTGCGGGACCTATGGAAATTACAATCATGATTTCCCCTTTCTCCCTCAGATGCACAAAGCATGGGAATACTCTGAAGTTTCCTCTAGAGGAAAGAAACCTATTGTTCCATCCCCTCCTCCCTCCATGCAACCGGTAATACTGACCAACCCATTCCCTCGCCAAGGATATGTGGCCTCCCAAGCTAGCCAGAATCCTCCACCTCCTCCTCCTTCGCAGCCTAGGAATGGGTCATATCTATTATAACCCTATATGCCACTCCATTATAGTGAGAGAAACCCTAGCTCAGTTCACCTCAGGTGCTGGCTGGAATGCATCCCCTTTCACCTTTACTTTTACTTATGTGAGATTTATTCCACGTTAAAAGGGTGGAATTACATGATTGAGTTATTTTTCATAATTATTTTATCACAATTTTATAATTATGAGATAATAATTTTTTTATAGTTGAGATAATTGAGAAAAAACTCATAATTGTTAAAATAAAGTTTCTACATTTTTTCATTTCAACTTGTCCCACTTGTGTATGAGTTTTCCAAGGGTTCATTATTATGGAAGTTTCCTAACTTCCCAAGCTGCTAGGTGTTTAGATAAATTCTCCTAGAGGATAGAATGAACCTATATAATCTCACCAAGAGAAAGAGAGAGAGTTATAGTGAGAATTATAGAGTTATGCTATCGTTCTGATTCAAACATGAGTCACTTTTTCTTGAGGTTATACAGCCCAGAGAGGAGAAGACCCTACTAAAATCTGAAAAGGAGGATCCATGCTTGAAGGTATACTTGTTGTATAATTTCATTCTATGATCAATGAAAGTGAATGTTCACTTCTTATAAATTTGAATTTATAATAAATTTTTCATAGTTATGTTTATTTGGTTATGTTGATGATCCTTTGTGGAAGTCCATTTGTGCTCTTTGTTTGGTGGTTCTTGTCTGTAGTATCTAGATTTGTTGTAGAGGACGAGATCTCCTAGTTGGATCAAGGAATCTCTACATCGAACCCAACATCTGTCACCAGTCTGTGAGGATCACAGATTTCATATCAAACGCTAGCTAGGAAGTTATATGCGTGAATGATTGCAGTAGATCATATGGTTTGGGATCTATTTTCTTGATTTATTTTGGTCTATACTCACCAATCTAGTAGTCTTGTTAGGGCCAAAATACCAGGGAGAAATTGCTCCTAGTGGATGTGTGTAATTTTCCATAATAGTATTGGTTTATTTCTTTTTCGGAATCAAGGGACTAAATTTAGGAAAAAGGAACCAATTGATCATACTTGGCTTCTCTTTTGTTCTCAATAAACTATGAAGAAGACTAAAAACATAAAATGGGAAGGGAGCATTTATTTTTGTTAGTCATCAAAATGGTTGTGTCAATTTTGTCTCCCTTGAACCTTACACTTGTCTGCATCGTTATCTTACAGTTAGTTTTTAGCTTGAATAGGAGCTATACCATACATATGAGTATGTCTACTCCTTTGAATGGTTGCTCTTCCAGTCGCATGTAGCATGCTTCATTGCCTCTTGCATTGTTGCATGATATCACATGGTGTTAATTAGACATATTTCCAAGTCACTCTTGTGTTGTGCCATTACGTGTTCAAGGGAAGTCTCAACTTGTGGTGGCCATCTGCAATTTCCTGTTGACCTTTTTGAGTCGTCCATCCCTATGTCCCTTTTACTTCATCCATTCACTGCATCATCTTGATCTATTCCATGTTGATTGAAGGGGGATACATAAAGGCCCTCCTTCAATGGATCTTCTACTATTGACTTCAATTCATTATCTAGTAGCTTGATCTAGGAACCAATAGTATCTTTGACTTTACATACCTCAGTGGCAAGTTTCTTCGTGATTGACAGTGGTTTTACATCATTGTCTGTTCATCTGTTGATTCCATCAATGTATGATGTCAGCTCATCTATTCACACTTAATCGTCTATGCTAGGTATCTTGGGGTCCATTTTCATCATTTTTGGGTCTCCTCATGTCTGTTAATAGTATACTTCATTGACGAGTAATCAGATGGATTCTACCATGCACAACATCAACTCATCTATTCGCATGATGTAGATTTGTACCATTAGGGCTATTTTTAAGACCCTAGGTTAGGGACATTTCTTTCATATATTTCACCCTTCCCATGCGACATTGGAGTTATGTATCATTTATGTACTTTGAGGACTACTATGGGACACCTCCTATTTGTTATGTGTCCATCGTTCCACTCATGTATATTGTGCCATAGATCCACAGTGTATTCTCTAGTGGCAATGATCTTTCTGATGTGTCACATGGATCCACTGTGTATTCTTCATGGACTTTTTGGACTATTTTCGGTTTTATTTTTCTTGGTTTTCCTTTTGAGTCTTAATTTTTAAAAATTTGGGGATTTTGTTTCAAGATCAGTAAGAGGTGCATTTGGTAGGAATTTAGTTTGTGAAAAGACTCTTACCCTACTGTAGTTAGCATTCATCGAATTGAAAAGAAATTTTTGCATATATCTACATTAGGGTGTTACTAACAAGAGTCCATCAAACCATTTGTGTTTCACATTGCTACCTAACTCAGCAAATAACAACACTTGAAATTAACGATTTAATAAAATTCACTAGTCTCGCTTTTTCTTTTACTGGTAGTACACCAAAACTAGCTTATGCTAGGGTTTTAGAGCTAGGAGTGTGAGTAAATTTCTCCAAGACCACAAAACCAACTTAGTACATTACGGTAGGGAGTGAAAATCCACTCATAGTAGCACGGTTTTGGAATCCCTTCTAATAAGAGGGTCAATCATGAGGTCACACTTAGGCTAGGCGAGGTGACATACCCCATTTTTCTTAGTTTCTACTGGCGGAATTTGTAGGTATTACAAAATAGGGTTACTAGAAATTTGCTATAGCCCTTGGGGTCCACTTGGGAGGATTTCACCTCAATTTGAAGGATCTCTCAAAGGGGTTTCAAACTTTTTTTTCCCGCCCTTACGTGTGAATTTGGTTGATGATATCCCCCCCCCAAGACATGTTATTGTTAGTGGTGACCTTAGTGGCCATTCGTTTAGGGCTCATACATAAGTGATGGAGAAGGTATTGTCTTCTTTGTATCTAGGATAGATATTAGTCCCACTATCTTAGTCCTCTTGGGGGTACCCCATGACTATTAAGGGTACTTGGTCTAAGTTTGCAACTAAAATGGATAGGAAGAAGGTCACTAGTATAAATGCCCCATACTTAGCTTTTTCATCTTTGGTTTGTGTGTGACTACCTTTTAGGGATTTTCTAATATGTGTTTAGTTTGAGTCATTAGTTTCTCCTTAGGGGCATCTGTACTGACTTTATTTTTTTAAACATATTTTTCACCCTACCTAAACCTAGTCACCAACTGTCATGTCGAATATAGGATCTACCTCCTGAGAGAGGTGAGTTATTGACTCTTTCTCATAGAGTGCATGTCGGTGCTCAAGAACTAGACCAACCTCAAGTTGTGGAATATATTCCTAGTCCCCCTGGTACTGACTTGATATCTATCAAGACACTTGTGTATGATTCTACCTCTCATGTTAATCTAAATTTGATGGACCTATCATGAAAAGAGTTATAGTGACTAAACCCCGACAGCTCTACACCTACCTACTATACATTCATTTTCTTTCAATACCAATGAAGGAGGTTAATTCTTTTGTACCCCCTGCATCTATGATTTCTGCTACTATGACATTATTTCCGCCATTAAGCTTGACAAGGCCTACACCTCCTTCTACACCTCTCACGTCCTCTTGGGGCATAACACCTATTTATTCTATGACTCCCATAAATTTCATTAGTGTCTTTATGCCCATTCGTTCATTTATTTCAGCCATGGGTATAAACCCTAGACAGCCTATAGGATCGGGAATCTTTTCTCCTAGTAGTTATATGTATTTTTGCATAACAATATCAAATTCTCATGATGAATTTCGAATATGTCAACCTTCAAACTCGGTGCCAATATGACAAACATATTGAAAAGTCAACAACCAATTCTCAACCTAATGTTTCCACTGAGCATCTTTCATTACAAAACAGTACCTTACATATCCCTCTACCTAAGGTAGAGTTTCAATTGAAGATCACTAAATGGTTTTTACGTCAAAACACTACCAGTTCTCACGTTGCCCATACTTATAGTATAGTAGATGACTTAGCATGGTCGCGTGTTGCTATGTTAGTGCTAGAAGTCCTTCAGACATTCCCATCCCAACGAAAAATATTTATTATCTGCTCTGGGTGCTATGGACCCTTCACATGATCGTATGATTATTTTTTATGTTGGCAATATGGATCATCCTCGCCTTCCTCCTTATGTTGCTTTCCTAATACTTATCTATATTAATAATGTCATTTTTTAGTGGTGTATCTTTAACAAACATGCCTCCACTTGTGTGATGGTTGATACTATCTGGAAACAACTTGGTTCCTCCAACATCTCACCTTCCATGATCAATCTTCATGCATATGAGGCTCGCCCCTCGCAACCCCTTGGTATCTACCAGAATTGCCCCATCTAAGTTGTCAACAAATAGGTCATGGTTGATGTTGAAGTTATTGACGCCCCTCTCAACTATAACTTGTTTCTTGGTAATAATTTCATGTATGCCATGAAAGTGACTATATCATTCGTCTTTCATACCATGAGATTCCCTCATAACAGGAATATCATCATCATCGATCAACTAATGTACTACTACCCTCAATCTCAAACATCTCCTCAGAACATCATATCTCTGATGGTGGGGAACAGTTTCATCCCTTCTTTGACTGAAATCTCTTCCAGAGTCTACAAGGATTCCACATTTATTGGGGCATATTATGGAGCACTGCCTGTTTCCATTAAGCTTATATGTTCTAGTGTTTTCATGATTCAAGAGTCACAGGCAACCAAAATGCAGTCCAGTACATCTCCCGAGCAACTAGCTCCTTAGCAGCTTGTTGCTCAAGACTTAGTTAGTCCCTCAATAGGTGTTCCTCCTGGACATCATCCAATTTGTCAAATACCTTTCTTATTCCTGCCACCAGAAATATTTTCTACTCTTGTAATGGCTATGTTGAGTCTTCCTAACATGATTTTAGGACCCCAGTTTGGTATATCGATCCTCCTGCAAACACTCCTCCTGAACAACTCAAACCTTATGTGATTTTGACTCTGATACAACCAATTCCCACTACCCCTACGTTTTTTTAATTCCACATAAACCTCAATAGGAAGCTACTCCTATTGTCAAAGCATTTAGTGAGGGGGCCAAATCCTGCAAGAAATGGGGCAAAGACATGGCAATCCAAGTGGCGACCACTCCTTCTAAAGAACCTAAACATACTCCTCCATGTGCTTTGCGTAATGTTCATGGTTATTCCACTATAAATTTCCTTGATATTCCCCATATTAAGAGCATGATTTCAAAATCCAGAATTCAGCCAAACCTTTATACTCCTGAGGTCCAAGTCACCTTACCTAAGTCCGCTAAGGAAAATAAATCTTTACGCACAAACCACCTTTGCATTTTGTATGATATGTATGGAAAGTATTCTCATCATTGTCCTCATATTGACATGTTTTGTGATACCCTCTTTGTTCTCTGTGTACTAGACATTGCTCGTAGTGACCCTTCTCCTTCTCTACCTAAGGATATTGTCATTAATTTCTCACTAGGATAGGTGATCTGGATTTAAACAGGAACACAATAAAATACAAAGATAACCATATACACAAAGATGCAGCGGAAATAATGCTTCATTTCATTAATGGAAAATACCGAAATATGCTTACAACCAGAAATGGAAATAAACCAGCTAGGACGATGGTAGCTTATCTCTGAGAAGAGATGTGCGGCTACATGTCTCTGAACTGTTCCGAACTTGTGTTACAATGAGGCTCGAAGGCCTATTTATTATTGAGAAAACAATGGAAAACCCTTCACATTCCAAAACCGACCCTTAGAAGATGAAACGCCAAATTGTGGGCCCCGTTTTGGGTAAATTGGTACATCAATTTCACGGG
>APFE030060911.1:9138-19524 GCA_000404065.3 Pinus taeda | reverse complement strand
GCCGTTAGTAGAGAAATCGTCTGAAGTAATTTCAGAAACAGGAATATCGACCAAATTTAGATCCATGGACAGCACAACCTTTCTACCCATCCTTCCGTGAAAGTGTCTGCTTCCCCTCTTTCCTTTACGGCGAACCGTAATGTTTCCGGCCAAATTGGGGCTGATGACAGGGGATGGGGAGCAGTCAGGCTTATGGGTAGTGAGTGGTTTGAGGTTTAAGGATGCTCGATTGAGCAGAAGCTCAATATCACAGTCGAAGGAATTAATGTCAGAGGACCCCGGAGAGTTATAAGGGGTGAAAGATTCACATATGGCTTTCCCTTTTGATGCATTTTGAACAGGGGGGAAGGGTGGCTAATGGAGTGGGAGGGGTTTTTAGCAGGGGATAGGGGGGAGGAAGAAATGTATTGAATGGAAGAGGATGGGCCAGCCATTGTCTGTTTGTCAATAGGCTTTGGGAGGGTAATAGCAGCAACGGGGATAGGTTCAGGCAGAGGGAGGGGTAAAGAGAAATCAGTTCGAGGGGAGGTCGGTTCTATGGCACTTCTAATAGGAAGTATGGGCGAAAAAGAAGACCTGCGCCCGACATGATCAGAGGCTATATTTCATTCGGTGGGATCGACCGATAATGATCGTGAGCGCAGGTGGCCAGAAGGTTTCTCCAAGGACAAATGGTGAAGCGGGAAGAAATGGGAATTTGGAATATTGGAAACATGAAAAGGGTTGGCCCTGGGGGCTGATCCATGTAGTCACTACGGATGCAGCCCCAACTTTGTTCGCTTGAGAGGGCTTACACTTGTGTTTAAGAACCTGCTTTCGAGGGCATTGAGGAAGGAGATGACCAGTCCTATGACAGGCCGAGCACCTAAAAGGCACTCCCCAAAAGTCCAAGCGTTGTTGAATGAAAGACATATTCCAATTTAAATCTATATATTTAGGAAAACCACCCCGATATGCCTTCTCTATAAAGACCCATGTGACGCGTTTGTCTTTAGCCCCAATGCATCTGGGATCAACATAGATGAATTTTCCGACTACATTGCCTATCTTCTCCATGGATTCATGGTTTCACAGCTCGAGGGGCAAACCAGACAACTTTAGCCAAATATAATTGTTTTGTGGAGTGCACTTGAGAGCATTAAATCCAATATACCACCTGTATAGAGCCAAAAAACTGCGGTCCCGAACCCAGGGTCTAGAAAAGATGATCTCTAAGTCCCGGTCACGTAAGAAGTGGAAACAGTGCCAATTATTCATAAGCCTACCAATGGGAGGAGAGTAGCCGAGCAGAGGCGCCCATTTAGCAGCACTCCATGTTCTGAGCTGGGAATCCTCCATAAATGGAAAGTGCCAACGGCCCGCTAAAGCTCTTTTTTGTAAACTGGAGATTCTGTCAAGAAGGAGGGGGCCTTCCATGTTAATGGCGGGAGGTGGAGGAGACGTTTTAACTGGCCAGTGATTCCGTTTACAAGATGCATCGGGATCGCCACCCATGGAGGATTGCTCCTTCTATGTAGAAGGGATGATATCAGCGAACAGAGTGGCGGTCCAGTCGGATCTTGCTGGCTGGTTGATATGGATTTTTTCAGTCTCTAACGTGGCCCGCACCAAGGCCGATGCTGCAGAATTGTCAGATGGGAAGTCCATACCGAAAGACAAAAATTAGATAACACGAGGACCTAAAGTAGATCCCCAAAGATAGACTGATTGATGAAGTACCGCCAGCTTAATTGAAGAAAGGAAAGAAGGCTAGATATAATCAATGAAGGCAGTATAGAAATGTCCAGAAAGAGGCATATAGACAGGATAACATATGGATAACATAACATGTGAGGCTACCTTCTGACAGATAGATAGTAGGGAGCTTTTAAACTACTATCAGAAAGAGAGAAATGGCTGCGTGCTATGTCGTTAAAGAAAGAGGAAGAGTGGACCATCATTGATGATAGCCATCCGGCCATTGGCAATGAAAATTCAAAATTTTCCGGCGCCTAAATAACTGAGACAAGCAGAGAAAGCCCCTGAGAAGATTTTTGCCTCATGAAGACACTTCCTGGCAGACCAGACAATAGCAGAAAACCTTATACACACCACCACGAGCCTATTCTGATTCGAAAGTCGACGCATGGTTGGAAATGATAATTAATTTTTTGAGTTAATTTGAAGTATGCCCCCACCAGACAATAAAAACATGCCCCAACATATAATCGTAGAACCAAGGTCAACAGAATTTTATAGACAGGTCCCTCGGCGAAAACCAGAAAATGAGCTCTATAAAACAGATGGGTCAGAATCCTATTCTATACCATATAAGCTAACATATAGAGAAGTTAAAACTCAGGAATCAAGCTTGTAGTATTGATGTCTAACTTATACCTGGAGCAATACCGAGCTTATAGGTCAGATGGGGTACCAAAACCTTCGACAGCATCTGAAAGTGGATATATATGAGAATGGAGATAGTATTAGACTGACACGGATGGAAATGGAGATGTGCCAAGTGTCGATCCAGAAATTGGAAGGGGAATGTCATCCACGTTCAGGAGAGCATGCATGGGAAGAGCTTGCAGCAAGAAACCGCTCCCCGAGCAATGCTCTCATCCCCATTATCTGCCGCCACCACCACCCAAAGAAACAATTAACCCTCCTTTGCTTCCTCGCCTCGCCTGCCGCCCACTGCCCACGACCTCCTCACCTTCGCAGAGTTGAGGACTCTCATCTAGATTTAGCAAGAGCACTGGAATCAGTGGATCCAGAGCACATAAATGGGTCCACTGATCATAATAACAACGGCATGAGCGTTCTTCAACAAAATGTGGCGTTTTTCGATAAAGACAATGACGGAATTATTTATCCTTGTGATACATACAAAGGTAGATCATTTTACATCTGATTTCTTCCACTCTTTCCCATTTTCCAGTAAAGTTCAGCTCTGTTATTGTGTCTCACATACCAGCTTGCTGGTTCTTTCTAAGTTTATAGACGGTACTAATTTGCTTTATTCTGCCTTTACCAGTGATCTGGACAGCCTTACTTTAGAAATTTAATGCCTGATTAGAGCAATGGCTTTAATTTATATGTCTGTCCAGTTATCGCTTGCTTTTGCAGCAGAATTGAGCTTGAATTTGAACTTGCAGGCTTTCGTGCCATAGTGTTTAACGTACCCATTTCGCTTTTCTTTGTGGTTGTTGTCAACGTAGCCTTCGGCTACTATACTCTTCCTGTAACTATATTGCTTAAAGTAATTTTACCTTAAAAGGCTCGCATGTTGTTAGAGATAGCTAATTATTTTTGGAGTCGAGGTCGAGGAATTCTTTGGACAGTCAAAAGTGGTCAGAATTTGGGAAAAAAGAAATTCAAAAAGTTTTGTAGAGTCAGTGTTTGAATCCCGTTTTTATGGTGGAAATGAGTTCAGTACCATCAAAAATGTCTAGGACACTTACAATTTTGAAGTTTAACAACTATAACTTGGATTTACAAAAATCCTTGCCTGATTTTCTCTAAATATAATCAGCATTTCCATAACTTTCGGGACAACTCCTCCACCTGGTTTAGCCACTTCATTATAATCATCAAATTTTATATAATCAAAATCGAAAGAGTTTAAATACCTCTTAGGTTATTCATTATAATCAAATACCTCTTAGGTTATTCATTATAATCATCCAATGATAATGGTAAAGGTTATTGATTTGTAAATTATTTATATTATTTTATACATTACCCTTTGCCTTTCCAACGCGTGTATTATATATTTGACTAATGACATTTCATCATATAGTTTTTCTTTAACCCAGTATTGATGTTCGGTGGTCAGGGATGGATACCATCACTGAAATTTCTTATATACGTTGAAAACATCCACAGAGCAAAGCATGGAAGCGACACAGAGAGCTATGACACTGAAGAGAGGTTCGATCCTGCCAAGTTTGATGCCATCTTCAGCAAATACGCTATAAAACATCAAGACAAACTCACATTCCGGGAGATCCAGTGCATGCCTAAAGGAAATAGGAATTCAAATGACCCTATTGGATGGTAAGCTCCAGTGTCACGGTTGTTTTCCTTTTCATTTCATTTCTTTCCGCTGTACCCGTGAAGGGTGAAAATAATCTGATTTATCACATTTGAGCTGCCCCAGGTTGGCAGCTGAGCTGGAATGGCTCCCCCTGTATTTCATCGCCAAGAACAAGCATGGTCTTTTGGAGAAAGAAACCATAAGAAGATTGTTCGACGGCAGCCTGTTTGAAACATCGGCAAAACAAAATTCATGTCGCAAAAGGCGCTCAACTTCTAATAGCAAAGTAATATAATGTAGGAACAAGACATATGTTGCAAGTGTGGCTGCTAGATATTGGTATAAGTTATAGAAATAAACGTGTGTGCTTATCGAACTACTTGGATGGATTGGTATGTTCCTTTACATATCTACATCTAGATGTCCAACACATTGGATTAATGTTTTCCTCGTAACATTTATATTTTATTTATGATAAAATAGAATAAAATAAAACTCTGAGAGCGACAAAAAAAAGTGATCCCAAAAACATACAAACACAATGGATGAGTATATTTGTTTCTGTTTATATTTATATTTATAAATTTACATTTTATTATTGGTGTTTAAATGCGAAAATATTTTATATTTGATTGATGATTTTATTTAATGTTTATTACAGTTTTTTTAAATAAAAATAAAAATATTTATTAAAACAAATATCTACTCTAAATATTATATATATTATATTTGTTAATAAAAAGAAATAGTTAAATATTACAACTTATTTATCTAATATAAAATTATAATAATTGTTTTATAAAAAACTAATATTAATATTACAAGTGTATTAATATTATTTAAAAGATGTTTGGTTTTTCTGTGCTTTAACGCACGATTTAATTTCAATAAAAACATTATTGATTCTTCTTCATAATTTTGAAAAATATATTAAAATATTTTTTCTTAAAAGATATTTTTGTGAAAATCAAATGTCTTTATAAAAAAAAGTGTTTTTTGAGGGGCACTCACAAATATTTTAAAATATTGTTTCTTAAGAAATATTTTTTGTGAAAATCAAATGTTTTTATCTATTAAAAAATTTCTTTTGGAGTACTCATTGGTTCGAAGTTTGATCAATGCAAAGGGATCCATTGTACTTGAATTATAATCAAGCTTGCAATAGTAGTATTCATGTAACTTACAATACCATTAACAAGGCCTTCTGGCTTCTTTTGTGGGATCAAGATTTGACAGAGACATATTTCACTAGCACAACCACATTAATAAATGTGGTTGATATAGGTAGTAGACATCAACTTAATATATGCTATATTATAAATTTAATATGCTAAATTATATATTAATATATCTAATGTTTTAATTATTTAAATAATAAAATTAATTAATTTTATTATTAAATAGTTAATTAATTTCATTAATACATAATTAAATTAAAATAAATAATCCATAAATTACAATAAATAATCGTAATTTAATAAAAATTCAAAATAACGGTTAAAATAAGGCCACGGTTGAACATTGGCTATATTATAAACCCAAGAGATTGTAGTAATAAACCCAAGGATTGGACCCTAACTGACCATGGTTATCACAATGTGATGTTGGACCATGAGACAATCTTTGACACAATGTGACCATGGTTATTGACCATGGTTGATTTTCATATTGAGACAATCTTTGTCGAAATGCAACATTTGACCATGGTTGACAATGGTTGACCATGATAGATATTATAAACCAAAGGGAATAATAAACCCAAGAAATTGAAATTATAAACCAAAGGGATTAATATTAGAACCCCAAAGGATTATCAACCTAATCGAATAATATTAAACCCAAGGGACTAATATTATAAACCCAAGGTATATAAACCCTAAGATAAATATTGTAAACACTAAAATAAACATGGTTGACCACGATTCACCATGGTTGAATATGATTTACCATGGTTGAATACGATTGATATTACAAACCCAAGGGATTGTTATTATGAACCAAAGGGAATAATAAACCCAGGGAATTAATAATAAAACCCCAAGGGATTGCTATTATGAACCCAAGAGAATAATAAACCCAAGGAATTAATACTAAAACCCCAAGGGATTATGAACCCAAGGGAATATTATTAATTCCAAAGGACTAATATTATAAACCCAAGGTATATAAACCATAAGATAAATATTGTAAACACTAAAATAAACATGGTTGATCTTCATATAGAGACAATACTTGTGACAATGCCATGTTGGACCATGGTTGACCATGCTTAACAATGGTTGATTTCCATATCAAGACAATTTTTGTCACAATGTGACGTTCAACCATGGTTGATCATGATTGGCCATGGATGACCATGTTTGACTTTATAAAACATGGTTGACCATGATTGACCATGATTGACAATGATTATCATATTGAGACAATCTTTGTCATAATGCGACATTGGACCATGGTTGAGACAATAATTGATTTTCATATTGAAGCAATATTTGTCACAATGTGACATTAGCTAATGGTTGACCCTGGTTAACCATGGTTGACCACAATTGATTTTATAAAACATGGTTGACCTTTGTTGAAAAATATTAAACCAAAGGGACTAATATTATAAAGCTAACATATATAAACCCTAAGATAAATATTATAAACACTAAAATAAACATGGTTGACCATGTTTGATTTTCATATTGAGGCAATCCTTATTACAATGTGACGTTGGACCATGGTTGACCATTACTAAAATCAACTACCCAATTACTGAACAATTTTATTACAGAATCTTGTATTGCCACGGACTCTAACCAACACATAGATTCCTACTTGTATAAGGCTACAATCTTCTCTCTCCATCTCCTACTAGAAGGGAGCTACAACCCCCTTTTTGAAGATTGCTATCCTCAGATCTTTGTGGATAACTTTTTTGAATGTTTCAAACTTGATCCACTCGCAACAATTCTAAAATAAACTAACCAATTATTGAATAAACTGAATCATCAAATCAATCAATGAATCTGAATCATCCAAAGAAATTATATTAAACCAATTCATAACAGATCATACCAATGCACATCCATTCACAAGTATACCAAACCATACTCTTTTCATCACATAAATCAGATCATGTCACTGCAAACAATGATCAATCATATGTAAGAATGTATACACTGCTATTGTGAATCATACCCATGTATGTATACGCTTCTCCTTAAGAGTACCTACATAGAGATATAGAAATACTTAGCATATGAGTCTGAATCACTATCACACTGAATCACATACTGAAACCATCATAGATCATTGAACCAAATACAGATCACTACATAGTAGCATCATCAATATAGAGCATTCCATACCATAATCAGTTCAACCCAAACAGTACTATCATACACATATTATCATAAGAGAGACTGCATCGACAAACAACAAAAAACATAATATAACTCATCAAACATCATCAACAATTCAAACTACAAAACCCTAGCTAATATATGTGCCTTTATAAAACACATTCATTTATGTACACGCTTCTCATACGTGACTCCCCAAAATAAGATTCACATATGTACATGACCTCTCTGAAGCAAACCAACGTACATATTTGTAATCACTGAATCATACCTTCACTGCAATCACAAAACATACTTCACAACCCTTACTATCACATATTCATTTTAGAGTATCATTATCACCACAGATATATCACTATTAGATATTTTCAACAAGAAAATCAAACAAACCCATATGATACCATACTTCAGATTTTTAAGATCTTTGTCTTTTACTTTCTCCTTGGTGCACTCCTTAGTGCACACTTGTTTCAGATCAAATCATTCATAATGGCACACCTAACATTTGATCTTCATCTCCTTATATAGCGTAAGCCTTATCCAATACCTTATGCCAATCCCTTATTAATTTCAATGGTATTATTTGACGAGATGAAATATGTATTGTTGCACTCAATGCTATGGTCCAATACTATGGTAAAGACCTGTGGTATTCCAATTAGCATGGTGCGGAATATGTACGCGACTTTGTTTCACCATACCTACGTATGTATGCAACCTTTCTTCATAGGACCTGTGTATACTTTCCCAAACTTCAACTTTATCATTCCTTTGTCTCTAAATTGATATTCTTTTGTCCATTCTCTCTATCATATCTGTACCAGCTTGTATAATCATCTTTCTACCATAATGTTAACAACTGTATCAAGTAGGTTTCAATCAAAGACAACACATTAGGAATAATGCCAACACATATTTATTAAATGTTGGGATCATAAGTATCATATATTATGTAAACACTTTGACTTGGTCAAAATACATTAAAAAAATAACAATTAATAACTAATAAAATGAAAAATAGTATTTACGAAGGATTTTGGCTCGAGTCGTCCCCAACCCATGGTTTTCCCCGTTATATTATTATAATAATAATAAAATTGAGATAAAATAGTAAATTTATGGATGAAGGCTTTTGTGCTCCACCTTTTCACAACCCGTGGCTTTTCCCATAAAGAACACAAAACTAATAATTAATAATTAGAATAAATTTTAGTTAAAATAGTAATTGTCTAGTCTAACTTATAGATGAAATATAATTTTTCACCATAATCCGAAAAATAAATTTCAAGAAAGATGTGTTTATGTTCTATTGTGAATTTATATTAAAAGAAAAAAAAAAAAAACACAAAATTAATAATTAAAATAAATTTGAGGTAAAATAGTAAATGTGTAGTCTAACTTATAGACGAAATAAAAATTTTCACCAGAATCCGGAAAATCAATTTCATGAAAGAATATGATTTTTGTTGTTGTTTAAAATGCATTTTTGAATGCATAAATTGATTCAACATGCTAAAAACCCCCTGGGTCACTCAAATTCTACAAATTAATCAACTTGGTTAAAATTAACTAGAAAAATGTCATAAAAAAGGTCATTTCATATATAAGTTATACTACATGCAGTAGTACATTTATGGAAGGAGGTTCTTGGGCTCAAGGTTTTCCATGAACCATTAATATTTTAAATAAAATTGAGATAAAATAGTAAATTTATGGAAGAAACTTATTAGGTTTATGGTTTAACAATAGAGTTTCATGTATATTGTTTAACTAATGAGCTTATATATATCAAACCAACCTAGATCCATCTCAACTTTAGATCTATGAAGCGCGGAGAGGGATCAAATATCTCGAGGTGCAAACATTTTCTCAAGTTTTCCACTCAAGAAAGAGATTTGATCCCTCTTGTTTAACTACTAAGCTTATATATATCAAACCAACCTAGATCCATCTCAAATTTGGATCTATTAAGCTCTGAGAGGGATTAAATATCTCGAGGTGCAAACTTTTCCTCAAGTTTTCGACTCAAGAAAGAGATTTGATCCCTCTCGGTGCTTGATAGATCTGGAATTAAGATGGATCTAGGCTACTTTTATTAAAACCTTAATTTAATCTCTATGGAATATCCATAGAATATTTTCAATAGTAGTGAGGATAAAGGGTTTAGATAAATCTTAAAAGTAGTTATAACATTTTTCCTTTAGATTTAATTAAAAAAGTTATAAAATAAAAATTAAATAAAATATTTTGGTTGTAAAATGAGTATGGGTTTTGTGGAATATGGATTCATAGTATGGTATTGGCCCATGGTATTCTAACAAAGGGTATTTACAAGTTAATAATATCTATAGTAGAGTGGGGATGAATAACCATGATTAAGAATTTTGTTATATTGTAAGTTTATTGTAAATATTAATTTTTTATGTGCTTATTAATTAAATTTAAATATGGTTACAAAATCATTATGTTAACTTATATAGTAAGATGGATATTAATTTATACATACTATTTATATGCTACATATTTTAATGTGATACGTATATTATGATTTTCTTTTATCTGAAATTTCTTCGTAATTTTATTAATAAAAACAAATTTACAATATTTAAAAACAAATTTTCATATTTTTATTACTTTTAACTTTTATTATTAATTAAGGCCAATTATAAATCTTTACATTCATTTTATGGCACCACGACATCTCTTTCATACTAGACTTCTAGTATACTTTTAACATTTTATTATTTTTTAATTGAACTAACATGTAAATTTTACAAATATTTACACCACTACAACATTGCCCCCATACTCGGATGTAGAGCACCTTTCAACATAGAAATCTCAATATATTTTTTTTTTCTATTCACGTGTTACTATCATTTTAGTTTTTTAATATCCATTAGCTAGAAGGAAAATTAAATTTGACAACAGACGATAAATTTAGTGAGTAAAATAATAAAATCTTAAATGTTTATGATTTGGAAATTTTTTTTAGTTACTTATTATTTGAATGTATTA
>APFE030060906.1:0-28192 GCA_000404065.3 Pinus taeda | reverse complement strand
ACCTGGGGTCTTAATTGTTTCAACTTTATTTTGTTGGAAAACCAAACATTCCGCCACAAACTTTTGAATATCATATTTAAGGCCATCCCAAAAAAATTCCTTCTTAACCCGGTGGTAAGTTTTTAAAAATCCTGAGTGCCCTCCTAAGGGAGAGGTGTCCAATTCCATAAGAATATTTTGTTTGAGTTGGGAATTCTTACATAGGTACAAGCGTTCTTTGTACCATAATGAATCATTTTTCTAGCTAAATGTATAAGATGTACTAGGATCTTCTTATAACTTTTGAATGACTTCCCACACTTCTTCATCATCCTTCCATTCATCCCTTGCTTCATTTATCCAATCTGGTTGGATAATAGAAATGGCATAAAGCAATGCTTACACATTCTCATCCTTTATTGAGAGTGAATCTGCCACAACATTTTGCTTCCCTACTTTGTAGATGATTTCAAAGTCATAACCCAAGATATTTATAACCCATTTTTGCTGCTCTTCTAAAGATAATCTTTGTTATAAAAAGTATTTAAGACTATCATGATCTATTTTTACCTTGAAGTGTTTTCCCATTAGGTAGGGTCACCATTTCTTAAGTGCATGTAGTATTCCCAAGATTTCCTTCTCATAAATACCTTTTTGTAAATACTTTCCTTTGATTGGATGACTTTCAAATGCAATGGGTCTTTCTTCTTTCATTAAAACGACACTGATTCCATTTCCCGAGGCATCACATTCCAAAATAAAGGTTTTTGTGAAGTCCGGTGTAGTTAAGACCAGTGCTTGGCACATTGCCTCTTTAAGATGTTCGAAGGCCTTCGTTGCTTCTGGAGTCCATGAAAATGAAACTTTTTTCAATAATGTTGTTAGAGGTGCTACTATTCTCCCATAATTCTTAACAAACTTACGACAATACCCTGTCAACCTGAGAAATCCTCGTAGATGATTTATGGATGTGGGAATTTTCCATTCCTTAATGGATTTAATTTTACTAGGGTTTACCTTAACACCTTCATGAGATACAATATGACCCAGATATTCCACCTCTTGTACTCGAAAGAAACATTTGTATCTCTTTGCATATATGTATTTCTCCTCCAATAGTTTGAGCACCCTGTTAACATGTTGAACATGATCCTTCCAAGACTTGTTGTAGCTTAGTATATCATCAAAAAATACTAACAAAATTTTTTCTAAGGGTTTGAAAATGAAATTCATCAAACCTTGAAATGTACAATGTGCATTCGTAAGGCCAAAAGGAACGACAAAAAATTCATAATTACCCTCATGATTTCAAAATGTTGTTTTCGGAATGTCTTTAGTATTTATTATGATTTGACGATATCCTGAACGAAGATCCGACTTGGTGAAGTAAATTGCTCCATGCAATTCATCCAATAATTAATCTATGACAGGAATGGGAAATTTATCTTTAATAGTGAGCTTGTTGAGCTCCCTATAATCTGAACACATGTGCCATGATCCATCCTTATTGTGCACCAATATTACTAGAGCAGAGAAACAACTTTGACTAGGTTGAATTATACCAACCTGTAGCATTTCTATAACCATACATTCAATTTCACTCTTTTGGGCATAGGGATATTTGTAAGGCATGATGTTTGGAGGAACACTTCCTGGAATAAAACAAATAGCATGATCATGATCACGAATAGGTGGGAAGCCTTTGGGAGTCTCAAATACCTTGGACTTATTGTCCAAGACCTTTTGGAGATCTAGAGAAATAGATGATTTCGATGTGGGAACCTCTAGCGAACATAATTGTGCAAATACACCTCTTTGTTCTTTATTTAGAAGCTTTGTCATTCCGTTAGAGCTAATTATATTTTCAGGTTTCCCTATCATACCCCTTAATTCATCTTCCTTTCCTTCCGAAGAAAATTTCATGAAAATTTCTTGAAAACTAAAATCTATCGTAACCAAATATTGTAGTCATTGGAATCCTAGTACAACATCAACACCACCCATTGGAATGGAAAGCATTGGGCCATTCAATACATATTCTCCCATGGATAGATTGATATTATGGCACATTCCAAAGCAATTTATGGTTTCTCCACTTGCAACTATAACTTGAAACTCTGGTGTTGGATATAGGAAGCAATTCAATTCCTTGGCTATCTTACAATGAATAAAATTATGGGTATTGCCGGAATCTATCAACACTATTACCTTTTTTTTCTTGATACGTCCTTCGATCTTGATAGTTTGAGGGGTGGTAATTCCAACCAATGCATTACAAGATATGGTCAGACTCATTTCTTCTTTCTCTAGGGTTTGTTCCTAGTGTATATCCTCTTCTTTTGACTTTTCTTGTTCCTTTTCTTCCTCCTCTTTAGAATCTATGTAAAATAATTTCTTATCAACACACTTATGATATTTAGCGTATTTGTTATCACAACTATAACAAATCCCTTTTTCTCTTTTTTCTTCCAATTGTTGTGGTGTCAACCTTGTAGGTTGTGGAAGTCTAGGGGAAAAAACACTTCCATCTTTATAGTTGTGAGTGGTAGGCTTCTTTGTTGCCATAATTTTTCCTTCCATTTTTCTTGCCAATCTGAATGCCTTCTCCAATGAATCAAATTCCCAAAGGCGAACCTCATGTTGGATATGATATTTTAATGTCCCTATGAACACATCAACCCTATGCTCCTTTGGAATATATTTTACCCTTATATTCAATTTTTGGAATTCCTCAATGTGATCCATCATTGAACCCTTTTCTTTGAGATTTATCAATTGGCTAAAAAAGGTGTTTCTTTTTGTATCATCATAATGTACTATCATTTCTTCCAAAACAATTGCCCAAGTGACAATTTTTTTGTGATAGGAAAGTCATCGATACCATACAAATTGATTTGGTTCCAAATATAAAGTTTCAATGCATACCTTTTGTCTGTTTTTCACATTATGGACATCGAAATATTGCTCCATTTGTAGTATCCATGTTATGAGATCCTTGCCATCAAAATTCCTCATATCAATCTTTGGAACATGGTGGGTCTTCAATCCAACGTTAGATTCTATGAAATCATGATTAAATTTTTTTTTTCTCATCATGATTTTCCTTTACTACCCTTTTTCCATTAGTAATCATTTATTGTAGCAACTTTGTCAAATCCATCTTCAAATCTTCCATGTTGCCTTTAAGTTTTTCTTTTATACCATCCATCTTAGCTTCCACGCCATTCATCTTAGCTTCCATGCCATCCATCTTAACTTTCATGCATTTCTTTAAACCATCCATCCTAGCTTCTGTTACTTCTTTTGAAAGTGAAAATTGTTGCACTTGATCTCGTAATTTTGATATATCATGTTGCATTTCTTCCTCTTCTTCATGAGTCATTGTAGAAATTTCAGGTTTCTTACTAGGTGTTTCCATTTTCTTTCTTTGAGGCATCAAGTTATGATAATTATGCCTCACTATGCCCTTTGAATCACTTCAAACTCAATTTTCAAACCATACTTATGCAAATTTATAAAAAAAAACTACACACCTTTATTCTCTTTGTAGGAGCTCACCATTGAATTTGTTGTATCTTTGTAATTTAGGATCTCCAATGTTTGAAATTGTTTCTTTAGGTAGCCCTCTAAGTCCTCTTTCTAACCCCACTATTCTGATTAGTATTGGATTCTTCAGGAAAGAGTTATGCCAAATATCTTGCGCTAACCTGATTATAGACTAGTTCAATAGAGCGAACTTGTACGACATTCCACATGTCACTGTTTCGACCTTAAAACTTGAAAAAGATACACAGAAAACTAAAATCTATCCTATTTCTATGAATTCTTACAAAATTTCCATCTGATGCTCATAGGGAAATTTATGACGCTTTTCCCAAGGTCACCTATTTGGGATGTAATTCGGGAGCCTACAAACACCCTAACTTTCTTGGATCATATCTAAGAAATAATAGCATGAAAACATCTAAAATTCGGACCCGAGGTTCATCAACAGTTTGTCTCAAATGGGGTTTAATTTCATCTTCTGAAACATCATACAAAAATAGTTATAGAGAAAATTACATGATAACCTATTTGGAGCAGCAAAACCGTAGAATCCAAAGCTTTCATACGAAATGTTATGCAACCAACTCACAACATAGAAGAAAAGATAGATCAATGACTTCAAAATCCACCTCTTCAAGGGGGAAAACTCCTTTACATTACACAAATTAACAAGTGTTGGATGATACAAATGACAAAACCTCCTTTCTATGTCACAATATAATAAAAGATGACATAAAAATAATAATATAAGGGCACAACAATAACAATAGTGGGATTCTATGTGGCTCAATAATAATAATATGGGGACAATAGGGGCATAAAAATAACAATAAGGGATACAATGACAATATTAATGGCAAAATCACTAGTATTATAGGGACGTAACAGACACACGGAGGTGTCTAGTTGGCTTTGATAAGGATAGATGGCAACATCAGAGAAGCTTTGATGAGGACACATGGTAGCATTCGATTGGTTATGATAATTCCAAGTGGATGCTAACATCAACATGAGTCACGATACGGAGGGACACGAGGTAGGATATTTCGGGGTTTTGGATGGCCTAATGAGCCATATCCAAGTGGCACATGTCACTAGTCAGAATACACCACATGGAATTTGATGACATCACTTTGGCAATCGGTGATCGGTGATCCTTGGTGGTTGGCATAGATGCAACATAAATAATTCTCTGATAAATGGCCTCCTTGGGTATAAAGCAACAATTTTATGAAACAAATGTGTAAGGGTCCAACAAAGGAAATATAGCCCCCGTCAAGGGTATGGAGGCCTTAGTGCCTTAAGCTTGAGCCCTCAGTCATAGCCCTCAATTCTATGGAGGAAAACACAAATCAAGGCTTATACATAAGGGGCTAAGGACTATCTGAGTTTGTTGTTTTGTATACATTTTATGCCTAAAAGCGTTGATATTGAAAAGGCTCTAATAGTGTTCTATAGTGCAAATCCGTCGATATAACAGCAATACAAAGGTGTATTAAAGATGTATGAATCGGAATTTGTGGCTTTAAATTCATTTCAGTAAGTTTGATGGTCAAAGAACTCCCATGCATGCATTGTAAACATAAATGAAGGACAAAGGTGCCATGAGAATGTCCAACTAAGTCTCTATGAGCCATAAATGATCATGGGGAGCCTCTGTGAAATATGTAAGGAGAACTAACATTTAATGCATAGCATGGAGTGTCTAAAACGTGACAGAGAAGTGATCATCACCCATTCCTCTGATCCTAAAGGCATTGATACCATAGGGGAAGTGTGTTTCAACCAAAGGATGGGGTGCCATAACAATAATACACACCTAGGTGGATTTGATGATGACAGTGACTACATCCAGCCAATAGCAACATAGATATAAAAGGGTGAATCTCCAATTAGCTATGGTGAGTGTGAGCATATGTGTAAAACAGAAGAGTTGAGAGTTAAGGCATCAAAGTAGAGTGCTGCAAGGGTAGTGTTGTGTTGAAAGTAGTGGAGAGCCCTGAGAAAAGATAGTAGAGCATAGAGAAAGTAGCAAAAGGAGCATTTCCACAAGTGTTCAAAAAGCGGAGTGCAGAATTTATATCTACAGATTGCCATTAGATGGTATTTTACTTGTGTTATTTTCTGCCTCTATTTTCAGCTTGAAAATTGTATGAAAAAGTAGAACAGTGGAAGTGACAGGTTGGCACATGAATACTTAATAGGTTGGTGCCTCTTGGAATGATGGTGCTTGCTGAAACAAAGGGGGTTGGTGACTCCAGTGAGTGAGTGCTCATAAACAAACAAATGTAATTAAGTTGGTGCTTAAATTACATCATAAAACAAACAACAAATTGGTGTTTTTCTCCCTTTGGGTTTCCACATGAAAACATTGTGTCAAATTTATGCTTTACATGAGATTTCTGTTTTAGTTTGTGTATCTAAAATTTTAGTAATTTACTAGTTCATGAATGAATTATGTCATATAAGAAATAACATAAAAATGAACTCAAAGTACAACAAGAAAAGAAAAGTAACAGTTTCTTAAATTACTGATTCACCCCACCCCCTCTCAAAAATCATTATTATGACACTTGTTGCTCCAAGAAAAATATTGTGTCTGTGAGCCTATCTGAAAGAGGGCCTCCCACCTTAAGCATCTCTAAAACTAGGGATATTTTTGCATTAATAAAACAATGTAAGGACCCAACCCATAGACCTACTATTACACAGTATTTTGTCACGCCTCCTGTACTTCCCTGTGACATACCCTAAAGTTCCCAAAACATGATCATTATATAGTATACTCATCCATGCATATAGCTCAGATCCCTCCTATAAATTTGCTTGGAAAATATCTGGAGCTTTCCTTGAAAAAATGGCTCTTGAAACCCTAAAATGAGAGTCATTGCCCTTATGAAGCTCAAATTGTGATGATCTCATGTTGCACCTTGTTAAGCCAACAATGGCATCACTTTGTTCCCTCTCATACATGTTATGGTCTCAAAAAGGAATTTTTCCCATAGAGGATGAGAAGCTTCGTGATTTAGAAGCTTCCAGAGCGACTAGCTAGAGGTGGTTTAACATAGATGAGGTTGAATCCTCCTAGTTTGACCTCTTGGTCTCATCCCTATGAGCTACCTCCTTGATAAGTGGGCATAATCCTATGTTTGGAGGAGGCCTAACTCCCTCTCCCAACCTATAAATTCCCCCTCTACCATTCCCAAATGGTTGATCTATGTCCATTTTCACCTCTATACTGAGCTTGTGCTTAGAGGCTATTCATTACACTTGGAGAAGGAGTGTTGGAGAGTTTCTTGGCTTCGACTTGGATTACCACTCAAGGAGAGCCTTTCAACATCAAGGCTATGGTTGTAAGCTTCCCCATCATTCTTTAAATAATAATACAATTGTTGGTTCATCTTCCAAAAATATATATGTTCATGTATGTATTGGTTTGGCATTCCTTGATCAACTAAGTTAGTTATTATTGGATTTGCTATTGGTTTTGGCATGTTTTGTTGTCTCTTGGTCACTTGTGTAGGTACATAAGCACTGGAAGAAGTAGGAAAAAGTCTGTGACACAAGCAATTTGAGGATCTCAACAAAGGAAGTCGGATTAGCATAAGAGCAAGGTATGCCTTCTCTCTTGTTCTACTTTTCATTTATAATATAGGAATATGTCTAGTTGATTGTCACTTCACTTGCTAGACCCACTCATTGGGCTAGAGGGATCTTCTATGTCGGTAGAGAGGATTAACCTTGTCAACAAAATGACGACTCCATTTGGGAACCTATGACCCTTTCCTTCCCTTCATTTCCCTTGTCTTTTGATGAGTTTGATCATCCATTGAATTTTAGACTTCATTGCTTGTTTGTAGTCAGTGTCACTGTCTAGTAGATGTCTGAAGATTGTTAACTTGAGTTGTTTTTAAATATTTTGGATTTCTTTGTTGTTTTCCTCAACCATCATGGGTTTGACCCTGGTACTCGCGCTGATATCACAGATTTTTTAATTATAGTAGTGATGATCGCTACTTTACTCATGACACGTGTGATGATTATAGAAAATTGAGAAATTTAGGGTTTTCTCTCTTATTTTCAGTTCTAGTTGTCTTCTCCCTGTGATTTACCTATGTGTTCTTCATTGAATCTCTCATTGTCTGATTGCAATTGTATTTTAACTTGGCTTGAGTTTCCTTGAAGTTTGATTAGCCTTGTAGGGTTGTATGTCTTCTAGGTCAACCTTCTTCCACTCAATGGTCTTCCCACCAGAAATCAGAGATCAAATGCATGTGTTAAAGAGTCTTTTTGTGTTTAGACATAATTTGTAGATCACTTTTTGGTTCTTGTGCCTTATGTTGTTTTCATTAGTGGATATTGTGAAAGTTACTTAAGCTTCATTTGAAAAACGATAGATTACAAATTGATTGTCTCATTGGCATAAAAAAGAAGTGTTTTCTTTGAATTTGTTTCATGTTTCGAAGTAAAAGTCAAAGTGTTATTCTTTTCATAGTTTTCGATGAATTTTGAGTTGTATTCAGATTATTTATGTGAAAGAGATTTTCATGTTTCTGGGCTTGCTTGCATTCTCTTTTACTTTGCATTAGATTACATTAGTTTCATTTTGAAAGATAGAAAAAAAAAAATCATCACTATATCTTAAGGAAATCTTGCTTTAATATTTGTTTTGGCATTGCATTTTATTATCATATGATAGATTAGATTTCATATTTTGCATTTAAAATTTGAATATTTTCATGGATGAATTTTTTCATTTGGTTTGATGCATGATTTGAGTGATCTTCTTCCCTACATAGATAGCTTTCGCCTAATTGAAGGATTCAATTCCATCATCTAGTTTGCATTTTAGGAACAGGTAACATCATTAAGGCCTTGAAATTGAAACATAATTTCAAGATCAAATTTAAAATATATCAATTAATCTACGAAGAATTTGAAACATTAACGTTCATACTTAGTGGTATAGGCTAAAGATGTGTTCTGGCATCTTTAAAACTTAGCATTTGTCATTCGCTCTTGCATTAGACAGTGCTAGCATGAACTTGTTCTCCCCATACTGTTGAGTATATAAAGGGAGACCCTAATAGGTTGAAAACCTTTATCTGTAGGAAGCCAAGTCTGCCACCCTTTAAACTTGATACACCGAAAACAACATTCAGGGAGATTTCCTGCAACTATGTCAAGTCCTTGGTAAATTTATTTTTTTAGGTGTATATTGCAGTTCACGGTTACATGGTACTCCTTTTGCCTAAAGTTAACTGAGTAGTCATTTCAATCTTTTCTTACACCTCAAATTTGAAAATATCCTCGAGCACTTGTCCTTTCAAGGTTGCTAAACCAATGAAAGTGACTAGAGTCACATTTTCATCCTTTTATCAACTCTTAAAACATGAAAAGGCCAAGTTTTTGTTTCTAATTGTAAAATTAATTGACTGCAGAACAACATCCTTCCTATGCAAATACTCCTTAGTAGATCTTAGGTTGATACTAATGGAAACATTTCCTGAGTCTACCAGTCAAGGAAACCCCTCTGATGGGAATCCTAGTCATTTTCTTTCTTTTGGAAATGCTAGTGCTCCTTATATGGAAACATTGTCCCTTCTTGGATTGACCATTGGTCTGCCAATTTGGTTGTTTTCGACCTCGGTAATTTTGAGTGGCGAAACTTATTTTCAATTGAGTTCTCCTCCACCTGAACAACATCAACCTCATGTTGATCCTAAATTTACCACTCGCCTTCTTCACCTATTCCTTCAGCTCGTTCTTCCTCTTCGCCTAGTGAAATTATGGATTCTAGTAATCAAGAAGCTAAGAAGAAGAAGAAGAAGAACGGGACAAAGAAGAAGAATAAAAATAAGCAAGGGGGCAACCAAGCAGTCATTGCTACGAATGCAACTAATGAAGAAAAATATTCCAACGAGCCCCATAAATTAAAATTTCCTTGCATGTTATGTAAGGGTGACCACCTTCTTCTGACATGTCCTAGTATTCCCAAGGTCTTAAAATTGTGGTTTGTAGGTTCAAATCAACCTTTGTCATCAGCCTCTGGTGATCATGCTAGTGATAAACCTTCAACTATTAAATTCAGAAAATTCAAATGTCCCTATAAGTTATGTGAAGGTAATCATCCCATTCACCTTTGTCCTTTAATGGATGAAGCTTCCAAAGAGTTGGAAAATATTATAGCATCCCAACCTCGTCTTCCGACTGGGTATCGAAATCTTTCCCCTGATCCTTCACTAGTTGATCCAATGATTGATCAAAAGTCATCTTTTGTCAACCCCACTCTCTCTAAAAGTGATTCTTGTGAGTTCATTCTTGACCAACCATTAGTTGAGAAACTAGTTGACTTGACTCCACCTTCATTTAACCACACCTTTCTGGTAGAGAGTGAACTTCATACTGCTCAGGTTCTTCTGGTCTCTTTAGCTTCGAATGAACTGGAGGTTAATCATCTTGTTCCCAAGGTGCATGAGATAATTTCTCCTATTCCCATCAAGCAAGAAGTCAAATGTCATGTTCCTACGACACACCCTCTAAGTAGTTTAGTCACTTATTTTGATTGGAGTCGATTGGTAAGATATTTCCTTCCATCTTATGTGCCTTTCCAAATTACAGTACAGGCTTACCATTTGGTTGTACCCAACACAATCATAGATGAGGGCGCATTTATTAGTATTTTGTCCTCAATTGCTTGGCAAGATTTAGGTTCTCCTTATCGTGTCTCTGTTACCCAGAATCTATTAGCTTAACTAGTCATCTGTTAGGGATCCTTCCTAAGTTACCTATTACTTTGAGAGGAAAGACTGTCTAAATAGATGCGATGGTTGTCCAAGGCCCGTTGGATTTTAATCTTCTCCTTGGTCGTGACTATGTTTTGTCATGGGAGCTCTCGTCTCTTCCCTCTTTCAAGTAATGTGTTTTCCAAATGAAGGAAACATTATGATCATTGATCAACTTACATTCATTGGTCCTGAATCAGCTCCCACTCAACCATTATCCCTAAATGTTTCTTATGTGCAAGCAGTATCACCCTCGCCATAGGTTAATTGCATGTCCACTTGTTCCATGCCCACATCCACTGGTTATCTAGTAGGTGATGTAGTACACCATGTATTGGGGGCATTGGAGCTCTATTTTTCATTTGGATCCCTAGACATGTATCCCTTCTAGAATGTTGCTCTCCCATCTAATGAGAACCTCTTGGAAGTCATGGCCTCTTTTGAGTTGCGATAAAGATGTCATGGAGTAGATTTCCTTGTCTTATGTCAATATCATTAAAAAATGTAACAAGGACCATGGAGTATAGTTCCTTGTTTTGTTTCAAGCTCATTAAGAAATGAAACAAGGACCATGGAGTAGTGTTCCTTGTATTGTGTCAAGCTCCTTAAAAAATGAAACAAGGAACACGAGGATAGTTCTTTTACTATGTCAACCACATTAAACAATGAAATAGGCCTCATGATCATGGCTCTTTTCCTATGTCAAGATTATTAAAAAATGAAACAAGTCCCCTTCCAATTCAAGTCTTTGATTAGATATCGTAAAATCCTAGTCGAGTCTTTCACTTGATCTCGTAAGTGAACCTTCATTTCATCCACTTAGCTAAATGAAATGAAGCTTGGGGGACATCTTCCTCGAATTGAGTCATTATGTTGGGAGCATGCAAACTCATCTCAAGCATAGTTTATATTTGTTTCAAGTTTTAGTAAAAATGAAACCAAATTCAAGCATAATTTATTTCATTTTCAAGCTTATGTAAAAACAAAAACAAATCCAGGCATAGTTTTTATCCATTTCAATCTTATGTAAAAATAAAACCATTCCCACTTCACATCTCGTGATTTCCATTTTTATCAGTTGATCTTTTTCCATATGAGCCTTGGCTCTTTCATTCCATCATCACCATCTCTTTGGCCAATCATATGCTTTCACTTGGTTGTTTTGCATGTGCCTGAGGAACATCTGCAATGAGTCATCTTATTAGCCAGCCTCTTAACCTTTACATGTTTTGAGCAGTTCCCTCATGACTGGAACTAGTTTCTATCCTTTTATACGACTCATTTCCTCCAAGGGGAGTCCTCTTTTAGCTCTTTTCTGACTCTCAAAAATTGAAAATATTGTCGACTACTTGTCATTTCGAACTTTTTAAAGTAAATGAATCGATGTCACCTCAGTATACTTTTACACCTTTTCCAGGTTGAGATTGACTATTTATGAAAAAGGTACACCTTGGTCGACATGGTCAAGAGGTTCCTTCGGATATTTTTTTCTACCTATTTTGGTTCAATGGACAAAGTACGAGAAGGGACATGATGGAGTTTTCTTTTTTATTTCCTTTTCAAACTCTCTAAAAATGAAAAAGATGTCGAGTTATTCTTACATTGAACTCATTAAAACTTTGAGATGAAAGACTCGTCACAATGATGAGACCGATCTTCTCCTTCCTAGGGCTCGTAAAAATTACTAGGATGGATTCATTCGAAGAATGAACTTACATAACAAGTATATGCTATCCCCTTCAGGTTTTTGATAAAAATAATTGGGGTACATGCTAGAAATAGCAGGGGAAAATGAAGATGAGACATCCTTTGTATAGGCAGCATGTCACTATTGAACATGACACTCTTCTACTCTCATGTTGGGTTTGGTATATCCTCACTTAGTCCCTTGTCCTCCCGGGTTTGGGTGATCCATTTTTCCTCTCATTTGACTACTCCACATTCTCATAATGAGCTTTAGTCCCATGTTGAGTCAGATGCTACCATACTTCGGAGTCGTGTCGCCAATATGTTCAAGAGAAGTCAAATTTGTAGTTATTTAACTATACGTTGTTTGAGTCATTGCTACAATCTTGAATATTATTCCACTTTATTCCTTATTTCATGTTGATGATGGGGGATTCATCATTACCCTCCTTCGATGGGTCACTTCCTGTCGACTTCATCTCATTATCCAGGAAGATGACTTAGGAACTCCCTTTCAGTGCCTTAGATATGGCATGCCTTAATGGTCATTTCTTCGCATCTGACGACAGGTCTTCATTATTGGCTTTCAATCGGGTGATTCCACGATTGTTCAAGCTCAACTTCATTATCACATTCATGGATTGTATTGTTGTGCCTTGAGATCCATTGTCATTATTGGTGGTTTTTCTCGTACCTATTAACGGTCCACATCATTTGTTGGTAATCAGGTGGTTTTCTAGCATGTTGGACTTCAAAACATTTATTCGCATGCTAGAATTCGTACATTGATCGAGTCAGGATGGAGTGCAAGACCCTGAGTCTTGTCTATTATGGCTCAGGCTGCATGGATTTTTCTGTTATTCATGATTGTACACATGTTTCCACTATGCAGATGGTTGTGACCATCCTGTGAGACTACATTTCTGATGATCCTTGTTATCTCGATGGTTGTGACCATACCATGGATCTTTTATCTACTCTTCATCATCCAGATGCCTACGTCCATGTTGTGGATTCATGTCATGATCTCAAATATGTATATGTATATGTGTCCTTGATTTGCAAGTCTCTTGGCAGTGCATGTCCTTGTCCTTGCCAAAATCTCGTAAAGCATCTCACCCATCACTCCTTGTTCTACCTTCATGCTTTAGGGGTCATCTGTTACACAGTATTTTGTCACTCCTCCTACACTTCCTTGTAACATACCCTGAACTTCTTGTTATATAGTATACTCATCCATGTATACATCACATATCCCTCCTTTAACTTTGCTTGGAAAATCACTCGAGCTTTCCCTGAAGAAATGGCTCTTGAAACCCTAAAATGAGAGTCATCGCCATTAGGAAGCTCGAAATTGTGATGATCTCTTATTTCACCTTGTTAAGCCAGTGATGGCATCTCTTTGTTCCCTCTCATACCCATAATGGTCCCAAAAAGTAAGTTTTCCGAAAGAGGATGAGAAGCTTCGTGATCTAGAAGCTTCTAGAGTGGCGAGTTGGAGGTGGTTTTGCATAGATGACATTGAATCCTCCTAATTTTACCTCTTGGTCTCATCCCTATGAGCTACCTCCTTGAGATGCGGGCCTAATCATGTCTTTGAAGGAGGCCTAACTCCCTCTCCCAGCCTATAAATTACCCCTCTACCATTCCCAAATGGTTGATCTATGTCCATTTGCACCCCTGTGTTGAGCTTGAGCTTAGAGGCTATTTGATGAGCCCCGAATTGGGTAACTTATTGGGCTCATTTTGCCTAATTATCCTTGTTCAATCCTCCATTTTTCATATATTATGAATTTTTTTTTAGTATGTTTATGTCATTTGAACGAATAAGGGTGGCCACTCTACTAGGGAGGCTAATACGTGGTTATTTCAGGTTTTTTGGACACGTTTTGGAGCAAAACCAAGAAATCATGGGATAGGTGACATCCAAGCTTGAGGTGAGGATTCATAGGGGGGTTGTCTCTGGCATTAAATGACCCTTCCTCGAAATCTCCACCCTCAACTCCGAGCTCAACAAGCCACCAAAACGAATCTTAAAGGTAGCCAAGCAGTTTTGGAAGAGTCGTTGTTTACTGCAGTTGGAACAGCCGAGTCCCTAGAATTTAGGAGGGCTGCTAGGCCCCTCGTAGTGTATAAATAATAAGGCCTCAACCTTCGTAGTTTACTTTTGGAACTATTATAATTTTGCACTTGAGTGCTGTCATTTTCCCAGCTCGTTATTCTTGTAGCTACTGCTGTATAACTTACTTGTGATGATTATTTTAGATAATGAGAAGCAGTTCTATTTGGCATCCACTCTGAGTTTTTTTCAGAAGCCTGTAGCTCTTGGGGTTGGGGCCAACCTAAGAGCCAACGCCTCCTTCATGTATTGTTATTTGTTTTTGTGTATTTGTAAAATAATTTATGTTTAGTAGATTAACAACTCGTTGATTACATAGGTCATGGTTAATGATAATATAGGCTTTTGCATGTTTAGATTGAGTTGATAGATTAGTAACAGGGAAAATCTCTAGAAAAGGCCATCAAGCACCTCTGATCTCACCTCTCCCTCAGTGGGATCGTGAGCTAGGACAAAGGCGACATTGCCGCGAACAAAAACATTGTTTTGCTTTGTCATGCAATCCTTAGTGTTGGAATCCTGATTTGCAGATGCTAATATTAGTAGTGTTTAAATGCTTAAGTTGATGATTGCTTAGTTGCATAGTTATTTCACGCATTTCATTTCGAATAAACTGTTGTTCATTTCCTTTTGCTGTTAATTAGGTCAGAATAGAGTGAAGTAACTAGGTCATAGGTTTTATAAGTGTTTGTTTGTTCAGTTTGAAAAACCACTTGAAGAGTACCTGTTATCCTTCCTTACCTGCACATACTCCATCCAACCTACCTGCTTCACCCTTCACTTAGAACCCCTAACTTACATTTGCCTCATTCGCTTACTTTGCCATGATTCTCATCTTCTTGTGCAACATCATTTCATCCCTCCTTGAACAAATCCAACCATCTGCACCACTCCTCAACTCCACCCTCCAAGTCTTAAACTCCCCTACACCCCTATTTCACCTCCATACTCATTCCTCCACCTTTTTCCCTCCATCCATGCTCCAAAATCCCATTTCTGAACATCCTGTAGAAATTCCAGACATCCTGTAAAACCCCTGCAGACTTCCTGTAGAAGCTCATGAAGGTGGTTTCTTGAAGGCCAAACTCTATGAAACTCTCAAGAAGGGTGATAGAGACCCCTTAGGCCCTCTCTGAACCTTCCCAACCTCTTCCAAGAATTTCCTCTCGCCAATCCACCTCTCCACAGTAAAAAACAGTTAAAAATCGCATGCATGATAATTCTGACAACTTATTCAAAAATACAAAAAAGATAGTTCTTTCAGGTTTTTCTATAGACATAGCTTAGATACATGCATTTCATCCTCTTAGAAGTCAATGGCATCTGTCCCAGTAGCTTGCATCCTCTTTCTTACATCAGTAGGGCTAGCTGGTAAAATTAGGGTTTGCTAGGGTTTGCATTTTCTTTCAGCTTTTCAGTTTCCTTCTGCAGATAGATTAGCTTCCTTCGAGTTAGCTTCCATCCATCAGTTAATCAGCCTCTTCTCAGAGCTCATAGAAGTTGGCTTGATCCCCTAACGGACTTGTGCCATCTGACCAAGTGATAGCTGCGACAGGAGCTAGTACTTGTACATACAGCACCGTCGCTTCCAAGTTTGTTATGAACTACCGGGTTGATAAAAGTAAAGAAGGGAGTCCTAGGAGTTGCAACATTGTTGCTGCAATACTGGAGCTCACCACTCTTTTTGGTGTCGTTGCCGGGGAAGCATCAGAGTATTCGTGATTGTTTATTTTCTTCTATTTTCTTCTACAACCTTCTGCCAAGTAGCTTATTTCATTTCCATTCTGCAATTTCATTTCCGCAAAAGTAGACTAGACATTTCCTGCTTTCCTAGACGACCATTTCAATTCTACAAGCGTAGAGTAGCATTTCAATTCCGCAATTTCAATTTCGCAAGTATAGCCTAGTATTTCATTCCTGCAATTTCAATTCAGAAAAATAGATTATTTCTTTCCTGGCTTCATTTCAATTCCGCATTTTCATTTTAGCAAGATAGATTTTAGATAGTTGCAATTCAATCTATTTTCAGTTTTGCAGGTACAAGCAGAAAAAAAAAAAACAAAAGCAGCCAAAAATCTTTCATTTCATGTCTCGTAGGAAGAGAGACAATACCGGAAAATTCTTACCCAACACCCCCACCACATCAAAGAGTCACCCTTCTCTCTTCTTTGGTGGCCTTGATCCAGAAGAACCTATAGGTGAACCACCTGAGATATACAAAGATCCTATAACAGAAGAAGAGCAAGAGAACATCCCTCTTGAGACCATGGCTGAACGCAGAAATGGTATGGGAGATAACGAGAGAATAGAAGGTGCTTTTCCCATCTGAGAGACCAATGGCGACATGAAAATCAAAAACATAAGTCCCTCAGACTTACCTCACTTCCATGGATTGACCACTGAAGACCCTAATACCTTCGTGTTTGAGTTTGTTGTCCTTTGTCGAACTTATGACTATGCTGAGGATGAGAATAAGTTGAAACTCTTTCCTTCTACCCTCAAGGATGCAGCACTCCGCTAGTTCATGGGGTTACCTAGAAACAGTAGCACTACTCGAGCTCAGATGCAGCAAGCCTTTAACAACAAATACCAGGACTACTTTAGGTCAAAGGAAACAAAGGGAGAAATCTTTCTGATGACCATAGGAAATGATGAGTCTTTAGAAGACTACGAGGAAAGGTTCCAGCTTAGTTATAAATGGGCCAGGTGCACACTTGACCCTGAATCTCTGAAGCTGGTTCTGCTCCGAGGAGTCCCTGAAGACCTGCTAGATACCCTTCACTTGCTAGCTGGAGGAGACATCTACCAACTACCCTATGAGGACATAAAGACTGTGTTTAGAAACCATTCCAGGGCAGCCAAGAAAAGAGGAAGGGGGAATCCACTTTTACCAAGTACCACCTTCTCCAAGCATGAGTTTGCTAATTAGATGGAAGACCTCAAAAGTGAGATCAAACAGACCATTTCCATGCAACTTGATAACTTCCAAATTCAACAAAAGAAAGAGGAAGCTAAGATGGCTTTGGCCATTTTTTGTCCCAGATGTACGAGGAAGCACCCTAAGAACGAGTGTCCATTGCACTTAGTAGAGGTGTGTTCCGTTTGTGAGGAAGACCACCCCACCAACCAATGCCCAACCTTGCCCGGATTTAAAGCCATGTACCTGGGGATTGAGGCAACTACTGATCCTCTCTACTTCCTCAACCAAAGGAGGTCACATGGCCCAGACCTTACCAGCAGGGGATACAAGGGACATCCCAAGCTTATTACAACCACAACCAATCTGCTCATATACCTTCTTGGGCCCCCCTGCTCATCCTTCCTTGTTTGCACCTCCTCTGTGGTCTTATCCATCTCAATACCATACTCAACCTACTACTCATTCGTTTCACTCTCATGTCCAGCCACAACCTCAGTGGAATGCACCTCAACCGGGGTGGAGGCCCCAATACAACTCTCCTCCCAACATTCTGCCTCCACCACCGGCTCAACCACAACCATTACCTCCTGCTCCTCCAAGACAACCCCAAATGCCTGCTTAACCGAACATGAACACCAACAACAGATAGGCCCAGCAGGTATATACTGGGGAAACAGCATGTCCTACCTATGCTGTGGAGATCCAGGAGATCAACATGCGATCTAGGAAGGTCCTTCTAGAATGCCAACCTCCTCCCTTAGAGGAGGAGGAAGAGAAATAGGGAAGTGAACCCAAAGCCATTCCACCCTTCCCTGAGCCACTAACAGTAACCACACAACCAAACACAGAGGAGACTGAACTTCTAGGAGAACTCAAGCAGTTGTGCGTGAAAATACCACTTCTCCAGGCCATAAAAGATGTACCAATATACAACAAGTTGATCAAGGTGAAGTGTTTCAGGCACCTAGGCAGGTGCAAGAGAGATGCCTCGACTATCAATGTCATAGGACAACTGTCCGATCTGATGTTGGGGAAGTAATCTGTCCAAAATATTTAGACCCTGGGAGTCCTGTAGTTGATGTCCACATCAATGGCACCATAATCCCCCATACCTTAATTGATCTAAGGGTTGTCATTAATGTGATGACCAAGGACACTATGATTAAACTCAACCTTCAGAGTTCCCTAAGGAAGACCTCGATAGTACTGCAGTTAGCAGACCACTCCACCGTGACTACCGAAGGGATTGTGGAAGATTTCCTGGTCTCTGTTGACTGTTGGTAGTACCCTGCTGAATTCTTGGTCCTTCGGCCAAAGGCTAAACTTACTGGATACCCCGTCATCTTAGGAAGGCCTTGATTATCCACTGCAGATGCTTACATCAGTTGTCGAGATGGAAGCATGACTATTAAGAATGGGCCTATGTCTAAGCAGCTAGTCCTTTATTCTCCTGCCCAACCACTACTAGAACATGACTTACCACTCTGGTTGGAAGAGGGAGATGAGGATGAGGTCTACTCTACACCTTTCTGCACCATAGAAGCCACCATGGGAGGCCCTCAAACCGAGGATGACTTGATTGAGAGTTTGATTCAAAATCCGCCTCCCAGTGCACTGTCATTAGAAGAGTTGGTGGAAGATACCCAAGCCAGTGCTCTAGTGGACCTCTGTGTGACTGATCCGACCTCTCCTAGAGTTAAGAGTGTGGAATTTGGCCCTGAAAGAACCTTAAAGATCAGCTCCTCCTTATCTCCCTCCCAGGAGAAGGAGCTATGTAGTTTGTTGAACCGCCATTTGGAGGCTTTTGCCTGGAGTTATAACTAAATGAAAGGAGTCCATCCTTCAGTCTATACCCATCATATTTACATTAAAGAGGATTGTAAACCAGTCAGGAAGCCTCAGAGGAGAATGAATCCGGCCCTTAAAGACATTGTCAAAAAGGAATTGCAAAAGTTATTGGATGCAGGATTCATCTACCCCATCTCCGATAGTGAGTGGGTTTCACCTCTAGAGCTTGTGCCCAAGAAGAATGTGAAGTGGAGAATCTGTGTAGATTACCGGGAACTTAACAAGGCCACCAAGAAATATCATTTCCCTTTGCCTTTCATAAATCAATTGTTGGATGGACTAGCAGAGAAGAAGTTCTTTTCTTTCCTAGATGGGTTTAGCGGGTATAATAAGATCCAAATCAGCCCGAAAGACCAAGATAAGACCACCTTCACTTGTCCAAGGGGTACCTTTGCCTACTGAGTCCTTCCCTTTGGGCTATGCAATGCTCCTGCCACTTTCCAGAGAGTAGTATTGAGCATATTTGTTGAGCTGGTTCATGATTTGGTGGAAATATATATGGATGACTTTACTCCTTCTGGGTCTAACTTCCAAGAAGCCTTGTCCAGCCTGGGAAAAGCTTTAAACAAGTGCATTGAGATGAACATGTTCCTCATTCTAGAAAAATGTGAATTCCTGATGACTGAAGGGGCCGTGCTAGGTCATACCATTTTTCAGCAAGGATTGTAGGTGGATCCTAACAAAATTTCTATCTTCCAAAAGATTCCACCTCCTCAAAAGGTGAGAGATGTTCGAAGTTTTCTAGGCTTGACTGGATATTATAGAAGGTTCATCACAGATTTCAGTAAGCTAGCCTCGCCATTGTTTAGCCTCTTAGGAAAAGATGTCAAATTTAAATGGACTAATGACTGCCAAGGGGCTCTCGATGAGTTGAAAGGTAAGCTGGTATTTGCCCTGATCTTGAGAGGTCCAAACTGGGCCCTACCTTTCCACATCCACATCGATGCCTTGAACAAAGCCATAGGAGCAGCCTTAGGACAAGTTGAGGAGAAATTGCCATATGCCATATACTTTGTTAGCAAAAACCTGTCCAAGGCAGAGATGAACTATATGGTAACCGAGAAAGAGTTCCTCGCTGTAGTCCATTCCTTAAACAAGTTTAGACACTACATCACTGGTTATCAAACATTTGTATACACTGATCATGCTGCGATTAGATATTTAATGAATAAACCCGATGTGAATGCTCGTATCATTAGATGGTTACTTTTGTTACAGCAATTTGATTTGACTATTGTTGACAAGCTAGGTAAGGAAAATGTTGTTGTTGACTTCCTATCTAGATTGGATTTGCCTGCAGGTGAGGAAGGGACAGTGGATGACCAGATTCCAGATGAACATTTGTTTTCTATCTCAGTACTCTCTCCGTGGTTTGCTAATATAGCAAACTACTTGGTCTCAACAAAATTCCCTCTGCATCTGTCCTCAAAGGAGAAAAGCATAATAGTGAGGAAGAGTGCCCCATTCACTTGGATCGGGGACAAACTGTTTAAACTCGACCCAGATCATATCTTGAGGCGTTGTGTTAGGGAAGAGGAAGTCTTTGACATCCTCCTAAACTGTCACAATGGACCATGTGGAGGCCACGTTGTGGCAAAAAGGACCACCTTCAAAATTCTACAAGCTGGCTACTATTGGCCTACTCTACATCAAGATTTCAGAAGATACATCAGCCAGTGTGACCGATGTCAAAGGATGGGGAAACCTACTCCAAGGGATGAAATGCCCTTCCAACCTCAAGTGACTTTCGAGCCATTTGAGAAGTGGGGCATGGATTTCATGGGACCTATCAGCCCTCCTTCAAAGCAAAGGTCTTACATCATTATGTGCACTGACTACCTGACCAAGGGGGTAGAAACAAAGGCAATCAAGGTAGCGACAGAAGAGAAAGTGGTTGAGTTCTTAAGGGAAAACATCTTCTACAAGTTTGGCTACCCAAGAGAGTTGGTTACCGATCAAGGAAGCCAGTTCACCTCCAACCTCATTGAAGATTTGCTCTCTCATCACAAGATCAAGCACAAGACTTCCACCACATATCATTCCCAAGAACATGGACAGGTGGAAGTCACTAATAGAGCATTGGAAGGGATTTTGACTAAGGTGGTGAGCAGTAGCAGAAAGGATTAGGCAGATCGCTTGGTTGAGGCCACCTGGGCCTACAACACCATTTGGAAAACTACGACTGATTTCACACCTTATGAGTTGGTCTACCAGAAGAAAGCTTTGTTGTCCATAGAGTTCGAGTACAACACATTGAGGGTGGCAGCTCAGCTGGACCTAGATCTCAGCCATGCTCAACATGAAAGATTACAGCAGCTGAATGGATTAGATGAACAAAGAATGTAGGCCCTCCTCCACTCAGAAGTAGTCCAACTTTAGAGGAAGATATGGCACGACCGACACATTAATGAAAAGCAACTCCATCCGGGAGATTGGGCGCTGCTGTATGACTCAAGATACAATGATTTCAAAGGAAAGATGAGGACAAGATGGCTAGGACCATATGCAGTGGAGAAGTGTAATGACAATGGCTCAGTCGTTATCCGGACCATTGATGAAGAAGCCATCCCCATGCTCATCAATGGGCATCATTTGAAGATCTACAGGAAACTTCTTTCGAGGCAGGAGTTCATTGAAACTTTGGAAAAACTAGTGTTGGTAGTGGAGCAGGGCTCTGCCCCTATTCCACCCACACTTTGATCATCAAAAAAAAAAATTTAAATAAATAAAAATTAAAAAATAAAAAAGAACCTTGGGTGAAAACTTTTCGAAGGCGCCCAGGGCGGACAGTGAGGGTGAAAACCTCATGGAGGCGCCCGAGCTATCCTAAGAGAAATAAAAAAATGTGGAATAAAAAGATCCTTGGTGAAAACCTCTTTGAGGTGCCCAGGGTAGACAGTGAGGATGAAAACCTCTTTGAGGTGCCCTCACTGTCTCATAAAAAAAAAAGGAAAAAAGAGAAAAAAAAAAGAGAAAGAAACACAAAAAAAGAGAAAAAAAGGGAAGAAAAAAAAGAACACAAAAGAAAACAGAACTATTCTCTGTGAAGTAATTGCAGGTTGCAGGACATCCTACATTGCAAGAAAATAGGGCATGAAAAATGAGGAAAGGTGTCCATACCAGGCTCAAGGACACCCCTTCAGACACCCCCCCCATGGCCACTCACTTCTCCTAGGATTTGGTCACATTCGGGTTGACATTGGGCCTTCTACAGGAAGTTCTGGGCTTTTCTATAGGAAACTACAGGATTTTCTATAGGAAGTCCTGAATTTCTATAGGAAGCATCCTGTAGAACTTTCAGATGAGCCAAATTCAAGTTTGAAGAGGGAATCTGATGGTTGGGATTAGTTTGTTAGACCTGAGGCCACACCTCTATCCAATCCAACACCATGTGGCGCCCTATTCCATCTCTTGACACCTCTGTCACCCACCTAGTCGTGTGTTCCTGCACAGTCATTTCAGAAACCCTGTTTTCCTCAGGTTGACAACAAAGAAAAAGAGGCAAATTTCAAGTAAAAGAATCAAGCAACAAAGGCTCGTACAATCTACCCGTTCAAGCTCCACCTAGACTCTTCATCAATGAATGTAGCCCTGCTTGTTTAGCCTACATCCCAAGAGGAGAAGCAGCTACAGGACGTCCTACAGGAATCCTGTAGCAGCTGATCCGTCTGGAGTACATACTATGGAGTCAATAGCAGTTGAAATTGACATAGGGAACATGCAACAAGCTCCACTCAGACGAGGACACCTCCTCAATAGCTGAAATCAGACGGAGCCTGTGCACGCAGCATTTACGACCAGATGATCAGGTCCTGAAGCCGTGCATACAGCATCAGCCAATGAAAGAAGGAGTTCCAGTGCCTGTGCACGAAGCAACAGTGAGGAAAGCCATCATTCCATGTCCCAAAACCTGTAGAACATGTCCATGACCACACAGGTAAGTGTCTAACCTTATTCATCAAATTGCATAGACTATACTCTGAAAACTACATGTCTGTGAAATGGTGCAGATTGAACGAATTCGTCGAATGGCCTCGTGGGATCCGAATGAGCTTGGTTACGCCAAAGAGATGGGCAACCGACACGTGGGAAGTGTCCAGTCAGGAGATCGGCGGACTGACAATGGTGGTGGCGATTAATGGCAGAGGGGAAGTAATGGTGGCCAGAGACACGCAGGAGAATAATGGTTGTGACGTTGGCTAACGGATTGGCTTGGACACCTCACACCCTTGCCAGGAATTGTGCCATAATTCGAAATTGCTCAGTCGAGAACTCATGATGAACCGTTGTCATTTACACTTGCAACCGTTTTTAGCAAAGTACGCATCCTCCACCTCTGCAGTTTGTTAGCCTAAGCTTCTCAGCACGTTTCAAAATCCTCCCATGTTCCAGGCTTGTTCAGAAGCACCGTGACGTCCTCTAGTACCGGGCAAAGCTCTCTACATGAAGGAGCTCTACAGGAAACACGGCATAGCCTCCCAGAGTAGAGAACCTCAACTGCCTGCGTTGAAATTGGAGTTTTGAAGAGAGGTAGGCTCGAAAACACCATTCCCATGCATGATATTTCGAAAGGTGGTGAATTAAACTGTCTAGAGTAGGAGAATTAGAAGCAAGTCTACCTGTGGGTCAAGAACAGGAGTTTGCCTATATGATACACGGAATTTTTCAGTTGGTTCTGTGTCAAATTCTCCTCCATGATTCCTGTTAAGAAATTCATCCTATAGAAACAATAAACCACTGTGAGGGCTAACCCGTGCATGAAACATGTGACTTTTATGTGGTTGAATGCATACTGGGGATGATAATTAAGCTTTGCACTCTTTCTATGGGATTTTAATTCCCTTCTGACAGTCGAGTTTTGGTCAGCAACAACATTATAACCAGGGAATTGGTGCAAAGTGAAATATAAACACTTGAGGGATACTATCTTCAAAGTTCAAGGGAGGAAACCATCACAGAATACCCCTTTCTGATCAGAGCACAAGCCAAAATAGAGTACTCTCACCATGCCAGGAGGGTTTATCACGAAAGAACCCTCGGATTCCAGAAATTTGCGTGAACACCCTGCTGTAGTGGACCTCTTCACCCATGCCAACTAGATGGCATTTTGTGACAAAATTCAGGGACACGACGAGGCAATAACGGAAGAATTCTTGATGTCTCTGCAACCTAAATCAAATACACTGGCCACTATGAATTTCAGAGGTTTGAAATTAAAACTAACTCCTAGGCTCAATAGTCGAGTCACTAACCTACCCTTGGGGATACCCTGGAGCAAAGAGGAGAGAGGACTAGGCCAAAAAGCCAAGAAAGAATTCTTCCTACCAGAGGAACAATTTGCAGAAGATAAGAATGGGGTAAGGAGGGTCAGTTTACATCCTCTGTGGAGTGAAGCCAGTCTCCAAATTATGAAATATATTACCTATGAGGGGCGGTTCAGTATTGTTTACGGCTATCATTTCCAGCTGCTAAAAGAACTAAGACATCGGTTGGATCTACCCCCAGAGAAGAAGTTAAGCATCCCCTATTTTCACTTGCAATCATTGATTGAATGTGGCACAAAACTAAAGGAAGGGACACCAGAGCATCTAGTCCATCATGGGCTCATCAAGCTTCTGGTAGAGGATGGCCTCCATACCTACATTGTCCCTCTCTCCTGGGAAATTTTCTGCAATATGTCCAAAGATGATGATATAAGAATTCTAGCCGAGGAACTCACCTCATCCAGTAGTGAAGAAGGGAAACACCTTGAAGCCAAAAAGAAAGCCAAGGGTAAGGGAACCCAGGATAGACCACCACAGAAAGAACAAGAAGGGAAACAAGAGAAAGGCCAAGCTGCCGAGCCCAAAACTGTGGGTGGAATAAAGGCACAAACACCAAGGGAGAAACGATTGCAAATCAGGGCAGAGAGGACTGAAAAAGTCCAAGAAAGTAAGGGCACACCCAAGGAAACCACATCAAAATTGAAAGAGAAGACACCCCCAGCCAAGCAGGACAAAACAGAAAACCATTTCTACAGGAAGCCAGAAAACAGTCAGCATAGGACTTTCTACAGGAAGTATGAAGGTAGAAAAGAAAAAGGAGAAATCACTCGGAATCTTGGCCAGGGAGGTAGCAGCAGTGCTGGCTGTCTTAAGCACAGCTCCAGAGCAAAAAGGGAAGAGAAAAAGGGAGCCTTCTATGTATTTTAAGGCAAGAAAGTGCACGAGGATAAACACTGGCGGACCCCAGCCACCTTCAAAAGAACCAATCATGATTGTAGACACCCCAGCTACACAAAAGGAGAGGTCTCCCTCCAAGGCATCCATCACTTATGAACAGGGAAGCCCAAAGACATCCACCTGGAGAGAAAGAATGAAGATGTTAAACACAAAGGCCTCTCTACAGGATGTTGAGACAATTCTAGAGGATACATTGGCTAGGCTAAAGGAGGCCGAAGAGTTGGAAGAGAAGGTAGCTATATCATCCAAGGAGGAGGAAAAGGCTGAGAAAATTGAGGAACCAAGCCCCCAGCCTAACCTAGGTTCTTACTAAAACTTGCTAGAGGCGGAAAGGATAATTCCCCAAAAATTTGCAGTGCCGCTCTTCTTTGCACTAGAGGAAGAGAGAGTGAGGAACCACACTTGGATGAAAATCGCCAAGTCCAAGGGTGTGGCTGATATAGGTCCCTTTGAGGAACAGCTCAAAGAGGCAAGGAAAGAATTGGCTTTGGTACGGCATATAGAAAGCAGCCAGCGGGCCAAGCTCCAGGAAGAAAATGAGCTACTCAAACAACAACTACAGATACAAGGACACCTTATGGAGGATAGGCCCCACAGCTTGGGTGGACAATAGAAACAAGAGGAGCCCACAATAGCCAATAAAACACCTGATGAACAACAAAGAAGGGAAGGGATGCAGGCTGAAATTGAGACACTGATTCAACAGCTACAGGAAAAAGAATTGCAAGCACGCCTAGAGATACAATCTTTGAAACAGCAGGTATAAGAAAAGGAGGCCCAACTGGCCTGCATGGCCAGTTGGGCGGTGGAATCTCTGCAGTGTAGGAAGTCGGTCACATCCTATGCCCTATACCTCAAGGATCAATGGTTGCAGTTTCAGATCAACACTTTGGCATAGAGAGGTATCACTCCATTTCAGAACTACTCTCAATTCATGGCTCTATGTGACAGCAGCTCATCTGAAGACAAGGCCAAGCTATCAGAGTTTTACCTACACAACTTGGCCCTTCACAACATGAACTCATGGGACCCTAACATTGCGGTAGGGGAAGTACAACTTATGGCCATGGCCTCTTGGCTAAATCATGAAGAAAAGAGAGCAGCAGAGGTCTAAAACATTATGAATAGAGAGCTACATGAGCCACTATTGATTAGAGCAGAACCGGAGGATCCTTTAGCATTGATATCCGCCCACCAGCACTTGGCCAATGACCCTCAGGCCCTACCAGATTACATGGGAAGGAAAGCCCAAGCCATAGCCCATTTTGAGGACATGGAGAGACTGCTGGGGGATAACTGTGTTCATGCTTGCTCCCGAAGGTGGAATTCACTGTCCCACAGCCTAAATATTAGAGAATACCACACCCCCACAAGGATGAGGGATGCCTTGGCAAGAGTGCCTCTCTACAAATAGTCCATGCAAAATCTTTAGGCCAGCTGGATCGGCCTCAAATTCAATCCTCCCTTGATTTTGGGGTTGTTAGAGGGAGTCAGAGAAGAGGAGCAACACAAGCAGTGGGAAGAAGTGGAAAGCAAAGCAGGATTTCATGACCGTGAAGAAGATATCACTTCAGAGGCCTGGGATGTGAGGGAGGCAGTCAAGGCTATCCAGGACGATGAGTTGGACTAGTTGCTCAGAGGATGAGCAACCCATTTAGCAGGGGGGTGATGATGAGCCCCGAATTGGGTAACTTATTGGGCTCATTTTGCCTAAATGTCCTTGTTCAATCCTCCACTTTTCATAGATCATGCATGTTTTTTTAGTATGTTTATGTCATTTGAATGAATAAGGGTGGTCACTCTACTAGGGAGGCTAATACATGGTTATTTCAGGTTTTCTGGACAAGTTTTGGAGCAAAACCAAGCAATCATGGGACAGGTGACAGCCAAGCTTGAGGTGAGGATTCGTAGGGGGGTTGTCTCTGGCATTAAATGACCCTTCCTCGAAATCTCCACCCTCAACTCCGAGCTCAACAGGCCACCAAAACGAATCTTAAAGGTAGCCAAGCAGCTTTGGAAGAGTGACTGTTTACTGCAGTTGGAACAGCCGAGTCCCTGGAATTTAGGAGGGCTACTAGGCCCCTCGTAGTGTATAAATAAGAAGGCCTTAGCCTTCGTAGTTTACTTTTGGAACTGTTGTAATTTTGCACTAGAGTGCTGTCATTTTCCCAGCTCGTTTTCTTGAAGCTACTGCTGTATAACTTTCTTGTGATGATTATTTTTGGATAATCAAAAGCAGTTCTATTTGGCATCAGCTCTGATTTTTTTATAGGAGCCTGTAGCTCTTGGGGTTGGGCCCAACCTAAGAGCCAAGGCCTCCTCCATGTATTGTTATTTGTTTTTATGTCTTTGCAAAATAATTTATGTTTAGTAGATTAACACTTTGCTAGTTGCATAGGTCATGGTTAATGATCAGATAGGCTTTTGCATGCTCATATTTAGTTGATAGATTAGTAACAGGGAAGATCTCTAGAAAAAAGGCCCTCAAGCACCTTTTATCTCACCTCTCCCTCAGTGGGATCGTGAGCTGGGACAAAGGTGACATTGTTGCCAACAAAAACGTTGTTTTGCTTTGTCATGCAATTCTTAGTGTTGGAATCCTCATTTGCAGATGCTGATATTAGTAGTGTTTAAATGCTCCAGTTTATGATTGCTTATTTGGATAGTTATTTCACACATTTCATTTCAAATAAACTTATGTTCATTTCCCTTTCTGTTACTTAGGTCAGAATAGAGTGAAGTAACTAGGTCGTAGGTTTTATAAGTATTTGTTTGTTCAGTTTGAAAAACCACTTGCAGAGTACCTATTATCCTTCCTTAAATGCCCATACTCCATCCAACCTACCTGCTTCATCTTTCACTTAGAACCCTTACCATACATTTGCCTCATTCGCTTACTTTGCCATGATTCTCATCTTCTTGTGCAATATCGTTTCATCCCTCCTTGAATAAATCTAACCATCTGCGCCACACCTCAACTCCATCTCCCAAGTCTTGAACTCCCCTACACCCCTATTTCACCTCCATACTCATTCCTCCACCTTTTTCCCTCCATCCATGCTCCAAAATCCCATTTCTGAACATCCTG
>APFE030060899.1:0-13506 GCA_000404065.3 Pinus taeda | reverse complement strand
CTTGCCCCTTGGGGATATCAATATCCATCGCAGGACCCTAATCGCTAGTTTTCCTTCATTGCAACTTTGGATTTGCCTGATCTTACTCAATTAACTAATGATCCACTTTTTATTTACCCTATTGATTGGCTATTCCTACTAAGTTGCCCAGTGATATTCCTAAGTCTGAAGGTAAGTTGGGTGAAGATTCGTCCAACCATGTCATGACCGGTTCGGCAACCAATGGTATGTAGAATTTTCGTGCGCTTCCTTCAACACATTTAATGCCCTTGCTAAAACCTTTCTGACCCATTTTTAGTTGCCTGTTAGGTATGACAATGGAACTAAACTTTTGACTTCTTTGAAGCAGTCAACGTCAACCCATATCTTAGATCACATTCATGAATGGAGACGAAGGTTCCACCTAGTTAAAGTTTACATTCCAGACCAGATTTTGGTCAAATGGTTCATAAAATATGTTTTACCAGTAATAACTAAAGATGTGGCCAAAGGGGGTGTTGTAAATGAAGAGAAGGTAATCACCTACGCTCAATATCTTGATCTTGTTTATACTCAGTCTAGTACTTTGTATGAAAAGATCCCACATTTACCCTGATCTACTCCAAAATCCACCTCTTCCAAGATCACATGCCATAGATGGCATGATTAGTTTTGTCAGCCAAAAATATAAGAACAAAAATAAAATTCTAAGAATGATCAGGTTGCGGCTCTATTTGATTCATGTGACGAAGATCCTTCTCCCGGAATTACTTTTGAAATCAATGTCGTAGATTCATCTATTGGAAAGGGTAAGCCATCCAGAAATAAGAAAAAGGGAAAAGGAAAAACTAAAAAATACAACCACTCTAAGGAGAAATCAAACAAGAACGAATTGTTTGACGAAAAGAGGAAACCTCACTATCCTTGCTTAATTTGTGAAGAAGATAATTATACTAAGGAGTGCCCTCATTGGGCCGAAGTTTCCAAATTTGTCAAATTTTCACCCACACCCATTGTTTTGAAGGATCCTTTTCCTCCAAAAGATAGTAAAATGGTCTCTCATGACCAATCCTCCTCATCCCCATCAACAGATATCATGATGATGTCTTCCAGAGTTATGGTAGCAATGAGATCCAAAGATTATGCATCAAAGAGTCCTGTTCAAAATGGAGATGACTCCAGGTCACTTGGTCAAACTTCCACTTCTAATCCTCATTCTTCTTAACCATTACATATTGAAAAACCAAATCATAATATGATAATTCATCTGCCTCCTAAGGGCATGCTTCGTAAGTCAGCCTTTAATCCTCATGTGAGGGTTTCCCAAAATTATAACATCGTTGAAAATCTGGCTATGTCACTTTTAGCCATGTCTGCCCTTCGCGTGCTACAAACTTTTCCAGCACAAAGGAAATTATTATTATCAGCCATATGAGTTGTATATCCTCAAGACTCCCATTTTATTGTTTTCGATCTCGAAAATCATGTCCCGCGTCTCCCACACCAACTAGCTTTTTAGATACCAGTTCACGTCAAAACTCGACGAGTTTTTTGAACAAGGATTGATGAAGGAGTGTCAACATGTATTATGTCCATTTCTTGTTGGAAAGCCTTGGGTTCTCCAACAATTAATCAATCTCCCACAACTTTGAAATCAATCAATGGAAGAGGTTTTTGTCCGTACAGACTTTTAAAAGATTTTCCAATCGAGTTGGAAGGAAAAACAATTGCAATAGATGTTGAGGTTGTTGATTCTCAACTTGACTATAACATTTTTCTTGGCCTGCTTAAAGACTCATATTTAATGGGAAATGTCACGTTCCCTCCACCCATACTTCTTCGTAATGAAGAACAGATTAACATGATTACACCAAGTACTTTCGAAATGGAAGGTCCATGGAAAGTACCATCAGAATCATAAATGATCTTATATGGTGATGAAATGCCTCATAGTCCTTTCGATTTATTCTATGAGGCCATCCATTTTTTTTTCCAAACCATCAACATATGATGATGATCGAATGAATACGATTATTCATGAATATTCTTATTTGCACGCTTGGAACCAATCTCTATGCCTAATCCTTCTAACATAGATTTTTTAATTGATGAAGGGATTATGGAAGTTATTTCCTTGGACGAAATGCCATGGAATCATACTCATCATCGTTCAACTTTATTACCATACTTTGATAAAATCGAGAATAATTTCTCATTATTATTTTCATCTGAGACCCTTAGCAATCCTAAAAGTCCAATTTCTACCCTTTCTTGCAGTTTTAAACAGAATCTAGGGAACATATCAGCAACGATACCTATCATTATCTCAATGAAACTCGAAATAATTGAAAATATTCATATAGGAGCTTCTTGTTTGTTCAAAGATATTTCAACTTACAGAGCCCTATTTCAGGAATTCCATGAAGTTTTTGCCTAGTCCTACGAGGAGATGCCAGGAATTGACCCTAGCATTGTTATATATGAAATAAAAATTATTTGGATGCTAAGTCGGTTAGACAACGATTACATCCTATACATCCGCGAAAAAATGTTGCTATCAAAACTGAGGTTGAGAAATTACTGAAAGTAGGATTCATTTACCCTATTCCTTTAATTGATTAGGTATCAAATATTGTTCCCATCAATAAAAAGCAAGGAACTATTCTAGTGTGTGTCTATTACCGAGATATCAATAAATCTTGTCCCGAGGACAAATATCCAACTTCGTATATCGACCAGATTGTCGATGACTGTGTGGGCAACAAAATGTTTTCCTTCATGGATGGATTTTATGGCTACAATCCAATAAACATACTCCCTTTCAATCAGTATAAAACCACATTTGGGAAATTTTCTTATCACAAACTCCCATTTGGCCTAAAAAATGTTGGCGCTACTTTTCAATGAGAAATGGCTTACGCATTCCACGATATCAAGCATAGTTTTTAGCCTTATATAGATGACCTCCTAGCTCATTCCATGAAATGATAGGATCACCCATTGCACTTAAAAGTGATTTCCATTAGGTGTAGGCATTACAATATTCACCTTAATCCACACAAATGTGTCTTTTGTGTGCAATCCGTCCAGCTTCTAGGTTTCATCATTTCAAAGGAAGTAATTTGTGTCGATCCCCTCAAGGTAGAGGCAATTTTGAATTTCCCTGCTCCTTCTAGCCTTACTCAATTCCAAAGTTTGCAAGGGAAGGAAAAAAAATTGCGCAGATTCATCCACAATTATGTTGATCTAACCGAGGGTTTTACTCGACCCTTGAAAAAGGGTATTCCATTTTTCTGGAATGAGCTTACTGATAAAGCTTTCGATGCATTAAAAAATGCACTAACTAATGCACCTTTACTGCATCCACCTGATTATCATCGAGACTAATTTATGTACTTAGCTTCATCTAATGGCACCATTGGCATGGTGTTAGTCCAAGAGGATGATTCTAGAAGCAAAAATGTGATTTACTATTTGAGTAGGAGTTTCACTAAAATTGAGATTAAATACACACATATGGAGAAGCTAGCCTTAGCAGTTGTGCAAGTTGTGCAATGATTTCATCACTATATACTTATTTGAAAAACGACTATCATTTCATATTGAAACCCTATCATGTACATTCTCACGAAACAATTACTAGGGGGAAATACTCGCAGTGGATAGTAATCCTACAAGAGTTTGATTTGGAATTTGAAAAGTCCAAATCAAAGAAATCCTTGGTTTTTGTCGAATTATTGTGTGATTTTCCCCATACTGATATAGAAACTGTAGCTGAAGATTATTTTGTTAACGAATCTCTCTTTCTTATTAGTACGTTAGATCCGTGGTATGGAGACATCATTGCATATCTCCAAACACAAAATTTTAGGCCCGAGTTATCCAAAACTGATCGTCGGCAAATCTGATACCAATCCCAACAATACAACATTATTGGCGACACTCTTTATCATCGTGGTGCCAATTCTGTATTTCGACTCAATTTAACTTTTTAAGAAGACAAAAAAACTTTAAATGATTGCCACTCTGAAGCATGTGGCGGTCACATGTCTGGGTATGCTACTGCCCAAAAGATATTGTATGTTACCTATTTTTGGCCATCAATGTTTAAATACTACATCACTACAGTCTAAAAATGCCATAATTTCCAAATTTATGATCGCAAAATGTGAGCACCTCTCACTCTGCACCCTATCCTAGATGTTAGTCCTTTTTCCAAATGGGGCATCAACTTCATCACTTGTAACCCTCACTGGCTGGGGGACATGGATATATTATCCTTACAGTTGATTACTTTACAAAATGGGCCAAGATGATGCCTACATGTAGAGATGATGGCGAAACTGCATCTTTTCATTTTCAATCATGTGATTGCTTGGTTCGGTGTCCCACGAGTTATTGTTACAGACCATGGTAGTCATTTTCATAACTTTAGGATGGTTGAACTATCTACACGACTCAGCCTGCACCATGATAGATCTACTCCATATTATCCACAAGCTAATGGCCAGGTCGAAGTTGTCAATAAATTTTTAACCAATATGATTAAATGGATAGTTGGTGTGCATAAAGGAAACTAGCACTCTATACTCTTTTCAACATTGTGGGCTTACCGCACTACTGCAAAAACATTGACTGGTTTTACCCCTTTCCAACTTGTTTATGGTTTGGAAGCCATATTACATATTGAATGTGAAATTCCATCTCTTAAATTAGCTATCGACTTGTTACTTGCTACCTTTGCAGACGAAGAAGACTTTGCAAATTTATCTCATCTAGATGAAAATTGTCATAATGACGTATTAGCTAGAGAAGATCACCAGAAACGTGTCAAATCCAAATATGATCAAAACGTTAATCCTCATACATATTCAGAAGGTGACTTAGTCTTGGTATATGATCAAGCTCATGACAAGCTAGGTGCAGGGAAATTCGAGCCCATATGGCATGACCCTCACATCATAAAATGTGTATTAGCTAAAGGTGCCTATGATCTGGTTGATTACGATGGTGTTTGTTATAGACATATTTGGGCACATAAACCCCAAACTTATATGTTTATATATTAGGGCTCATCAAACCCTAAAAGAGTTGTTTCATACCCTAAAGAAAAATAGTCATTTGAATACATCATTCCCCAAAAGTTCCATCTGAGAAACCATCTAGAAATTGCCTAAATTGAACCATATTGACTGCTCCACTGGCAAAAAGCGATGCATACTGAGTGGTACACTGCCAGGGTGTGATGCATACTATTTAGGCCTTCTATAGGGTGTGATGGGTGAGGATGGACAAATTTCCTAGACAGTTTGTTAGTTGGTTCCTCATGGAATCTTCTAGAAACTTCTCCTGTGTTACTTGCCTCTTTGAATTTTCCCAAGGATGAACAAGGGAAATAGGAAACCATCTCCAACCCCTTCTCTTGTGGAGCCAATTGTAACAAGTGGAATGACAGTAATCAAACCCCATGGATGACTCACACCCTTGCAGAAATCTATAAATTGATCTCCCATCCAAGAGATCAGGAGGCTGGAATGTTGTGAATTGCAAGTGCTGATAGTATGTAATTAAGGAGAGAGCATTGTATTCTTGTTGGTGTAATCTTGCTATTTCATGAGGTGAAGAAGGATTGAAGCTGGGAGGATGGCTGGATCAGACAACTGGGCTGTAATTCTCCTTTCTATTAATAAAGCTCTTCAAATTTTCTCCCATATGATTGTGAAATTGTTAATGTTATCATTTGTTCATTATATATCTGATTCTGTAATGTTTATGTTGTAGTAGATCATGATGCTTTGACAATTCTTTATTGTTGTACTTATGCAAGTACTCTCCAAGCGTGTTAACTATGGGGAGGAGTTGCAGGATCTGCCAAAGGAGAGAGAGATCAAGCAAGGGATTAAGCAGAAGTTCCAGGTTGGTTCCACTATCTTTCTCTTATCTATTACACATAGCAAAAATCATTGAATTACTTTAAACTGTTGTTTCTAGGGTAGCTTCCAAACCTAGAGGGTTAGCCGTTCGACAAGACACTAATTTTCCCATAAACAAATTGGCAACTCCGCTGGGGAATGAATAGATGTTTGTTTGTTGTTATTGTGTGTTTTATGTTCAATTTGATAAACTATAGATAGAGTCTGAAGCTAGCCAGGTAGCTTTCGAACTGCTCTTGCTTTGCAATTGCATAGTAGATGAATGTTGCTTCAGTCAATCTCTGGTTTAGTTTATGAATTAAACATTTGACTTGAAAGCACATCTAGATGCCCTTTTGGTAGCTCAATAACCTCTCAAGACATTCCATCATACTTTGCTCATCATTGTTCAGTAAAACCCATCTTAATTCATTGAAAATAGTTCCACATTTGAGCCAAAACCCATTTCAGTAGCATTCCCTGGACCATCACACTGTCTCCCATGTGACTTAGTATGCATAGCACCTCCTGAGTGTATAAAGTGTGATGCATCTCAATTTCTATGAAGCCTAGGTGCGATGATTGACTGAACTCTTTTTCCATCTAGAAATTGAAGGTTTTTGACCTGTTTTCAGTTTTGCTTGGTTGTTTTGCTACAAATGAACAGTGCCTCTTCACTGAAGCTTACTTGCATCACTTAGATCAGCCTCAATTACATTAGGATTAGTGAATGTTTTTGTGTATTTATTCCTCATTTACAATCCTTTGTCGAAAAGTTGTTTTAGTCAACTTGTCACTTTGATACAAAAAGTGTCGTAATTGTCGTTTTTTGTCGAAAAGAGAAGTGTCGTAAATTCTTCCTTCCCTTAATCAATTAAAATTTTCTTGATGCATTTGATTTGATTTTTTTACATTCAAAGTGTCGAAACCATCTTTATTCAAAATTGAAAGTGTCGTTTTGAGTCTTCCTTTCTCTTTTTGAAGAAAAATTGTCGAAAATGTCATTTTGAGTGCAATAATTTAGATCTTTGCTGCATTTAGTTTACCTTTTTGCATCTTTCACATTAAGGAAGGTGGAAAACAAATACATGCATTTGCATTTAGCATTTTCTGATTTGTGTGCGAAAATATGATTTAGGGAAATGCACTAGTGTGTGCTCTTTGCTATTTACTTAAAAGCACTATTATCTTCTTTCCCTAGTAGCTACGATTTTCATTGCTCAAATAAATAAATATTGTTTATCATTGTAGATTGCATCTTACGAATTTCAGATAATCATTATGCAGTGACCCATTGAAAGGCAAACTCTAAACAAGATCAACTTTAAAATGAATTTCAATGAACCGAACAACGCTTTGGAACTTAACGTAACATATCTAGAGGTCTAGGCTAATGACATGTTTCGGTGTTGTTAAAACTAGTGGCTATCATTTCCATTGAAGGTTGGGTGATTCCTCCTCCTTGATACAAAAAGTGCTAGCACAAACTTGTGCTCCTCGTACCGTCGCGTATATATTGGGAGACCACAATAGGCTTAAATCCTTTATCCATAGGAAACTAATTTTGTCGCCTTATTGATTGCTATGCACTGAACACAACATTTGGGAAGATTGACTGTCGTAAATAAGTCCTTGGTAATTTCTCTTTAATTTATCACCAAGGTGTATATTGCAGTTTTGCGATTGGTTTGGGAATCCCTTTGTCTAGATTTTCTAGAGTAGTCACTTTTGTTCCTTTTTGACTCTAAAAGAAAAGGTCCATCTGAGCACTTGTCCTTTTAGGCTCATTAAAAAATCAAAGGAGATTAGAGTCATCTTTAGCTTTTTCTCGACTCTTAAAAACTGAAAAAGAAAAGTTGTATCCAAGTGTCTTTAAAATTAATTGAATTTCGAATAACATCATTTCCCCCTTAATTTTGAATTGATCAAATAATCCACAATCGTGGAAGAAAGTCAATCAAAACCTCGTCGTTCGCAGAGATTAGCGATTCAACCGTCTTTGCCTCCAAAAGTGAAGCCAATCTAGACAAAACGGTCTTGTTTAACTGAGTCCAGTTCATCAGGTTTATCTGAAACTTTTGTTTCAAAATCGTCAGAGACTCTAGTTACTCTGATTATTTATGGTACATCTGCCTTCAAAGAGGAAGTTCCGCAGTTACAAGAGGACATTAGAACCGATCCTAGTGTAACGGTAAACACTTATGCATCTAAAACAACTCCATCTAGAGTTGATCTAGAACCCATCTCAGTTCAAACCGAGGCTACATTTGAACTAGTAGTTGTTCAAGAACCTCCCTTTGAGATTTAAGTTCATTTACCTGAACATCTGGACTTTGAGTTTCAGTATTCAAAAGGTGTCACCCCTATAGTGTCTGTCACTACAGAAGCTATACCTTCTTCGGCTCTAGAAATCTTTTACGGACCTGACAGTCTACCTCTTCCACCTGGTCAGATTGCTATAGAGGAGACAGTAGAATATCCCCCATCTAGTACCATGTTTCATTTTGGGATTGGGATTCATTTATATCCTTCTACTCCTGAGTTTTCTCCTTTTAATTCTGCTTCATCACAAATTCTTGTCGAATCGCTTGGAGAGATTTTGGATAGGCTAATCATGTCTAAGCAACCATTAACATCTAGGAATGTGTCATCTGATGCAGCCACGACGGAATCTCCTGTTGCTATTCCTACAATGTTTTCTAGTACACCTGAGTCATATTTATATGGTGCACCATCCATTCCAGCTGGTTATCAATCAGTAGCTGGAGTCCACTCAGGGGCTGCTTCGGCACCATGGTCTGCTCCCATTTATTCATCCGGAGTCCCATATGGTTTTTCTTACGTTGAAACTCAGCAATTTGATCCTACATACCAGTATCAATTTGGGAAAACCAATTTTCAAAGACCAATATATCCTTTAAACACTGGACTGCCACCATATGGAGAGCAGTATGCCTATTCATTGTTTCCTCATGGGGGAAAACCATATGAGAGTTTCCAACAATATTCAGGTCAAACTAGAATTACATCTAGTGGTTGGATACCCATACTGCTAGAACAACCAAAGGTTGTATATCCAATGCAACTGATCCAACCTATGTCAAATATTCCCACTACACCTATTGTTATGACTGTTCCGCAATCACAAGCACAACCTATTGTGTCTCAACCTCAACCTACTCCTTCTTCCTCGCAACCTCAAGCTTTGAGGAAGAAGACTCAAGTCTCTCAAGTTGTGATACAACAACCACTTGTCTCTACGGCTCGACCACAACCGTAGGTTAGTGATCCTTTATTTGGAACAACTCAGGCACAAACGGGTATTGTCAATCCACAACTTGGTCAATATTCGGTACTGGGAAACAGTAAATGTTCCAACAACCATGGCTGGTGCAATATCAACAAATGAAATTCCAGCAAACCCAACCTCAGTTTGGACTTGGTTCACAAGCTTAGACTAGATTTGGTCAATATCAAGCTTACCGAGGATCTGAGCAACAAGGCTTTGTAGGTTATGGACAACCAGGTTTCTAAATTAGTTATCAACAACCACTGTATACTGGTTATGTCCAACAACCTTATCAAGGTTACCAGCAACAAATGCCTTATGCTGGTATGCAAAGACCTACTACTCAATCAATTCCATCTTATCCTGGGTATGCTCCACCCAACCTAAATCGGCAGTTGCCTTTTGTAGCAACTCTAGAACTACCAGATTTGAACCAACTCACGAATGATCCAATTGCATACACCCCTTGGTGCCCGATGATTCCTCATAAACTTCCCTCTGATATTCCTAAGTTCAATGGAAATCCAGGTGAAGACCCATTGAATCACGTAATGAATTTTCATTTATGGTGTTCATCCAACACTTTGAATGATGATTTGATTAGACTTTGCCTTTTTCAGAGAACACTTATTGGTCCAGCAGTGAAATGGTATATTGAATTTCCTAGAGCTTGATTTGATAACTTCGCCATCCTTGCCACTACCTTTCTAACCCACTTTTAGTTACCCATCATGTACGAAACTAGAACAGAACTTCTTACCAACTTTAAATAGACCACGTCCACTCACATATCTAATCATATTCATGAGTGGCGGCATCGTCGTCCAATGGTAAAGACATATGTTCTTGACGAGCTTTTAGCTGAGTGGTTTATTAAGTCCTTATTTCCATCTATCACTGAGGACGTGGCAAAAGGAGGAGTTGTCAAAAAAGAGCAAGTCATTTCTCATGCCCAATATTTAGATTTGATCTATACACAATCTGGCACACTCTACGATAAAATTCGTGATGGTCCTAGACCAGCTTTTTCTGTTCCACCTCCTAAATCAAGTAGGGACACTCATGCTGGTGACGAAGTGATTGGTTCCTCGAGCACGCAAACCGCAAGAGTTCCATCTAGTCAAGCTCTTGCTATTTCTAGTCAAAATGCAATGACAATTCTCTTGCCTTAAAGATTAATGTTGTGTCATTTGACAAAGGCAAAAATCCAAAGCAACCAAGGGGCAAGAAGAAGGGAAAAAATAATAAGAAGAAATAAGAGAATTCCACTACTAAAAAATCATCTGAAAACCCTACTATAGCAAGGAAACCTCCTCGTTATCCATGTTTGATATGTAACGAGGAGCATTTTATGAGAGATTGTCCACATCGATCTGAGGTTTCAAAACTTTTAAAGGCTTTGAATACCTCAACAGTGTTGACTGATCTGTTTCCGAACCTAGAAACTCATATGGTTGCTACCGATAATGCTTCCACATCCCAAGTGCTTATGCTATCCATCGTAAACAAACAAAATGATGTTTTGGTTTCGACAAGGAATAAAGATTATGGGAATCCATTGTCGTTGAACAACTAGGCTCTTGATCAACCTAGTACTCCGATAATGAATTCGCCAGAAGTTGTTCCACCCATGATTCCTAAATTAACCATTAAGCCGCCAAAGCGAGTCATACATAAATTGACATTTAATCCTCGTGCTCGAGCTGCTCAAAATTATAATATAGTGGAGGATCTAGCTCAATCGCCATCTGCTATGTCGACGCTTGAGGTATTGCAAAATTGTCCCTCCCAAAAGCAAGCTTTGTTATCAGAAATAGGTGGGATCGATCCAACAAATTCAAATCTTGTGATCCTTAATCATACTAGATATACAACACAGTTACCGTCCCAAGTCACTTTCCTTATATAGGTAAAAGCCCTCAATAAAAATGTTCATCGAACCATCATTGTTGAAGGGGCATCTACCTATATTATGTCAATGAGTTGTTGAAAAACTCTTGGTTCACTACCCTTGTCACGATCACCAAAAAAACTAAAAGCATTTGATGGAAGAACGTACACTCCATACGGGATTTTAAGTAGCTTGCAAGTTGAACTAGGGGACAAAATAGTAGATATTGAAGTCAAGGTCATTGATGGACTCCTTGATTACAATATTTTACTAGGAAGGCCTGGGTTTATGCTATGGCTGCCATTGTGTCTACATATTTTCGAATGATTGCATTTCCCTTCAAAGGTGGAATCACAGTCATTGATCAACTAGCCTTTTTTGCTAATAGTTCACAAGCTACTGGAAGCATTCCATTGATCCATGAAAGTTCACAATCGCTTCAAAATGTTGGAGTAGGTCTCATAAAAGATCCTTCCTTGATGGGTAATTTTTCCCTCCTGTCTCCATTTGGTTTCGCGGAAGTGGCCACAGTGGAAACCTGCCACATGATCTCTTCTACATCATCTGAGTTTAAGAAGAGTTCCGACTATTTGGAAAGTGATGATCATCGTGAGGCATTGCCACCAAGCCCCATCGAATCTTTGTAGCAATCAATCTTCTGGGCTTGTACGACAAACCCTAATCCCCACTCAATGAGTTTTTGGGTAGATAGGTATTTAGAATATGGTACCTCTTCTGATCCTTGATCCCATATACATTCTACAGACGAAGGAATCATCCAATCAATGATGATAGGAGAGATGTTGTGGGAAGATTATCATCATCATTCCCACCTTCAAGATGACAATGAAGATTATTCAAATGACCTCAATCACCCTTCAATTGTTGATTTTTTATTAATTTCTATAAATACAATAGATTCTGAGAAAAATTTGTCCAACATTGAAGAAACTATCTCCATTAATATTTCAACCAAACCTAATATTGTAGAGAATATTCACATAAGCAAATCTTGTTCTCCATTAGAACTAGATAGCTATTGTGCTATTTTTTGTGAATTCAGAGATGTCTTTGCATAGTCCTATGAAGAAATGCTAGGTATTGACTCAAGAATTGTTGAACATGAGATCAATATGTATCCTGATGTCAAACCAGTATGACAACGGCTTCGACCTGTTCATCCAAAGAAAGTCGCTGCCATTAAAGCAAAGGTTGAAAAACTTTTTCATGCTAGCTTCATTTACCCTATACCCCTTACTAACTGGGTATCGAATATTGTTCATGTAATGAAAAAACAAGGAACGATAAGAGTGTGCGTCGACTATAGGGATGTAAACCAAGCATGTCCAAAGGACAACTATTCTACACCCTTCATTGACCAGATAATTGATGAATGTGCTGGATGCGAAATCTTTTCATTCATGGATGGATTTTCCAGATACAATCACATCAATATCCGCCCATAGGATCAGTCAAAAACTGCATTTATATGTATGTGGAGCACATTCACATATTGTAAATTACCTTTTAGTTTGAAGAACGCAGGGGCAACATTTCAGAGGGCAATGAATTACACCTTCCATGACATCAAAAACATAGTTCAACCATATCTTGATGATCTGCTTTCTCACTCGTGAAAATGGACTGATCATCTGCAACATTTGAGAGCCATATTTTTACGTTGCCAAGACTACAAGATATGACTCAATCCACACAAATGTGTGTTTTGTGTTGGTTTTGGTCGACTGCTTGGTTTTGTAGTTTCTAAGGATGGAATTTGACTCGATCCATTAAAGGTTCAGGCAATTCTTGACATGCCTCCACCTTCAAATTTGCTTCAGAATCAGAGACTCTAAGGGAAAGCTAACTTTCTGAGGAGGTTCATTCCAAATTATGTTGAATTCGCTAAAGGTTATACACATATTTTGAAGAAAGGAGTACCCTTCTATTGGGATCAGGTCACACAAGCTTCCTTTTATCCTCTCAAAGATTCTATGATAAAAGCATCATTAATGTATGCTCTGTTGAAAATAATACTGAGAGGGGGGGTGAATCAGTATTATCTAGTCCTTTTAACAATTCTTCCTTATTTATACTTTGAATTATTTTTGCATATCAGTACCATAAAACAATGAGCATGAACAAGAAAAACAGACAGTCACATCAAAGAACACCAGATATAAGGTGGAAACCCAATGTGGGTGAAAACCACCTGCTGCAATATGTCTCTATCTTCTTTCAAATTAGAAACTCCTTTTACCAGGGTCTTGTACTGGTGCAATCATTTACCAGTACGCAGGCTGCAACCTGCAGAGAGCTACAACTCTCTCTCGTTTTCCAGTCTCTCCTGGAAGGGAGCTACAACCCCCTACTTCTTTTCAAGGACCACTTTTTCATAAATTTTCAAACTGGATCCATATACATCAAATGATCAT